>SJYQ01000479.1:301694-366606 GCA_006410935.1 Redunca redunca
ATCAGAGAAATGCAAATCAAAACCACAATGAGGTACCATTTCACGCCAGTCAGAATGGCTGTGATTCAAAAATCTACAAGCAATAAATGCTGGAGAGGGTGTGGAGAAAAGGGAATCCTCTTAGACTGTTGGTGGAAATGCAAACTAGTACAGCCACTATGGAGAACAGTGTGGAGATTCCTTAAAAAACTGGAAATAGAACTGCCTTATGACCCAGCAATCCCACTGCTGGGCATACACACTGAGGAAACCAGAATTGAAAGAGACGTGAGACATGTGTACCCCAAAGTTCATTGCAGAATTGTTTATAACAGCCAGGACATGGAAGCAACCTAGATGTCCATCAGCAGAGGAATGGATAAGAAAGCTGTGGTACATATACACAATGGAGTATTACTCAGCCATTAAAAAGAATACATTTGAATCAGTTCTAATGACGTGGATGAAATTGAAGCCGATTATACAGAGTGAAGTAAGCCAGAAAGAAAAACACCAATACAGTATACTAGTGCATATATATGGAATTTAGAAAGATGGTAACGATAACCCTGTATGCGAGATTGCAAAAGAGACACAGATGTATAGAACAGTCTTTTGGACTCTGTGGGAGAGGGAGAGGGTGGGATGATTTGGCAGAATGGCATTGAAACATGTATAATATTTTATACATGTCCCCAGTCTAGGTTCGATGCATGGTGCAGGATACTTGGCGCTGGTGCACTGGGATGACCCAGAGGGATGGTGCGGGGAGGGGGGTGGAAGGGAGGTTCTGGATGGGGAGCACGTGTATACCTGTGGTGGACTCATGTTGATGTGTGGCAGAGGCGATGCAATATTGTGGAGTGGTTGGCCTCCAATTAAAATAAATAAATTTGTAAAAAAAAAAAAAATAAAAGGATAAAAAAAAATAATAAACCCCACTGCAGAAACATCCCATTGCTGCTGAGGAGAGATCACAAATATGCTGCAAAATAACAACAAAGACTTTTCCAACTCCCAAACATGCACCCTACACACACAGTGGATATAGACCAACCACAGAAGGCACATGAGCCCTTAATGTATTTTAAACGCTTGAAGTCAATAGCAGAAATTGAGTGTCCTTTGGATTCATCAATACACTGGAAATTACTGAGGAAAGAATCAGTGAACTAAAAGATATGTCAAAAGAAACTTTCTAAACTGAAAAGCAAGAGAAAAAGAAAAAAAGAACTATCATACAATTACAGTGTTACACATGCATAATGGGACTATCATAAGACAAAAGGGATGGGAAGAACATTTGAATTATTAATGGTTGAGGAATTTCCAAAATTAGTGAGAAACAAGAAATCACAGAATGGGGACGCTCAGAGAACACCGAACAGAATAAATAACAACAAAGTTATAACAAAGCATGTCAGATTCAAACTGCAAAAGAAAAAGCAAAGACAAAGAGAAAGTTCTGGAAGAAGCCAGATGGGAAAAATACACATCTTGCCTACAAATGAGGGAGGATAAGATCTGAATTATACTTGGGTTCAGACACAATGCAAGTAAGATACTTTAAACATTGAAAGGAAAAAAAATGTCACCCATGTAAATTTCTGTATTCAATAAAATTATCTCATTAAGTGAAGAGGAAATACTTCTTTCTGAAAAAAAATGAGAAAAAAAATGTGTTCCAGTAGATTTAGATTACAAAAAAATTTTTTTTTAATTCTTATGAGAGAAAGAAAACACTGCAGATCAGAAACTTGCATCTACATAAAAAGAGGAAAGTGGTAAAGGAAGCATTCATAAAGTATTTTAGTTTTCTCCTTGCTAATGGACCTAACATAAAAGTTTCTTCAAATAGTAATAGCAGCTATGTATTTGAAAATTAAAGATTATAGATGATTAAAATGAAGTAGACCAATGTTATAAGAAACTAGAGGAACACATTGGGTATGATCTGTTACAAGGTATATGCACCACCTGTGAGGTGGTAGTGATTAGAAAACTAACTTAATTTGTTATAAATGTATGTTAAAGGCTCCAGGACAGCCTCCAGATGAAAAACAAAAATGATGAAAAGAGTCTTAGTATACAACTTCTTGGGCTTCCCAGGTATCTCAGTGGTAAATAATCTGCCTAACAGTGTAGGAGACACAAGTCCTATCCCTGGCTTTGGAAAATCCCCTGGAGGAGGTCATAGAAACCCACTCCATTATACTTGCCTGGGAAATCCCATGGACAGATGAGTCTGGTGGAATGCAGTCCACTGGGCTGCAAAACATTCAGACATGACTTAACAACTAAACAACAACAAATACAATCTCTAGAGGATTGAAGTATGAAAGAAACATATTCTCCTACAAGACTTAAAAAAATAACTGATTTTTAAAAGAATAATTAGCAGTCTTAGCATATCCCTAGCATCCATCACAAATGCTGATATCATAGGATATTTATAATATATGTAAAGGTAATCATTTTCTTCCTTTAAAAAAATGATAGAGGAAAGTGAATCAACCACTGCCAATCTGTTTGTCTGTGCACTCTCTAGATAAGGATCACTAAGTTCCATAGGTAAAATATTTTGACTGACAATGATGATGTGAAAGTTAGTGTATAGGTAATCAGAGGACAAATTCCATGTGATAGTCTGTCTTCACCACATATGTTAATAAATTTATCAAGTCTGTAGATTTTTCTTTGAAGAGGATACTAAAGTGCAGAAAAATGAAAATAAAATAAATGGAAATGAACTTTCTTCAGTCAAATTACTGGAAGTCACACCTCCACAATATTAGTAATAGTCAAAATGCATAATATATCAGATCAAAAAGGATCAGGGATATGAGTGAGTCATGAGAACAGAAAGAACAACTAGGACTTGAGTAGGAGTTGACATACAGGAGAGAAAAGGAGAAATCAGAGAGATGCTATCTTTATTGACTACAATCCCAAATGTATGATATACATGAATATATTCCCCTGAGATTTATCTCCTGGACAGGGCAAAAAAAAGGAAACAGAAGAAAGTAACAGCATGCATCCCAGCAGTTGTACACAGAGGCAGCTCAGGAGATATATTGTATATTTAATCACCATAAAAATATGAAAGAATAGAGTTTACTGCTAGCTAGTCTGACCTCCTGCTCACTCTAAAACACATATATATTATTATATTCTTTAATTTTACTCTGAGAATTTTACATTTTATTTTCATTATTTTTTTATTAAGGATTAAAGTCTTTATTTTCCAATGTGTACACATATAGATATATATTCTCATTTTATAAGTTGAAAGTCCTAAAACAGGTTTTAATTCTATTGTAACTACATATTCCAAACATATATATATATGTATATACAAATATATTATCTATCTATCAACTTGAGATTAGATACTATATATATATATATAAAATCATATCTTTCCCTCTCTTTATATATATGTTAATAAAATCTTGATCTGTCAACTGTGGATGGTTATAAAAGACAAATAAACTTAGAGAAGTAAATAAATGTTGGAAGTTAGGTGATGAGAAATGGTAAAGTAGGCAAATTCAAAGAAAATTTAGCTACTTATGAAATGAAAAGTTGCTAATGTTATCAGAGGCTGAAAAAATTATGTAATGCAAAGCAATTACAAGAGAGAAGCAGGAAGTAAAAGAGAGAGGGAGAAAGAAAGAAAAGGAAACTGAACAACACTATTGCTGACATAATTACAAAATATCAGAAAAATACAAAGGTTTAAATAAGAAATGCTAAGCAAACTACTAGAAAACATTAATATAAAAATTCGTGATTTTTTTCTGATAAATAGGAACACTGGTGAATAAATAAAAACTGATACATTGAAAAAAGTCAGAAGTCAACCTAGTCACAAAAATAGAAGACAACTAAAAACATAAATATACAGAATTATAAGTGAAAAACCATTCAAAAATATAGAGAAAATTTAAGAAATTACAAATCATTTTACTGAATCACATGCAAATAAATCTGAACTGGTGATTTTACTACTACATCAATTTTTTTAAATAAACTTAAAACAAAGATGAATAACTAAACCTAAGTGAAATTATTATGTGGTGAACATGAAAGTTGCTTAGTCATGTCTAACTCTTTTTCACTGCATGGACTGTAGTCCATGGAGTTCTCCAGGCCAGAATACTGGAGTGGTTAGCCTTTCCCTTCTCCAGGGGACCTTCCTAACTCAGGATTTGAACCCAGGTCTCCTGCATTGCAGGCAGATGCTTTACCAGCTGAGACAGAAGGGAAGCCCAAGAATACTGGAGTGGGTAGCCTATTCCTTCTCCAGGGGATCTTCCTGACCCAGGAAACAAACTGGTGTCTCCTGCATTGCAGGGGGATTCTTTACCAAATTACATGGTAGAAAAAGTAAAGATGAGTTGTCAAAGAACTTTCACTGCAGGAACACTGATATCTCAAGCACAAAATATATCTTGAAGCTATTTAAGCAATGGGCAAATACTTCTCACACAAGCGAAAGTGATTCCCCACCTTTGGTGATGACTCTTTTACTAATTTACACATAAGCTGATCTATGAACTGCAACTACCAAGTCAACACTGAGATACTCAGAATTCCTCCCAACTTCTTGTGATTGCGTCATAGATGATAAAATACAGGAAGACAAATGATTTTTTTCCCCCAAATTCCATAGTTGAACCTAGAATCAGGATCAAACCCTGGTCTGTTCAACTCTAGAGACTTTTTTCCTTTAATTGTTTATACACTTTAGAGAAAATGAGTTTGTTATTTAAACAAATTGTAGAAAAAAAATTTTCACATGTTGTTGTTCAGTGGCCCAGTCATGTTGGACTCTTAGTGACTTCATGAAATGTAGCACGCCAGGCCTCCCTATCCCTCAACATCTCCCAAAGTTTGCCCAGGTTCTATCCACCCATCTCATCCTCTGACACTCCTTTCTCCTTCTACCCTCAATCTTTCCCAGAATCAGGGACTTTTCCAGTGAGTCATCTGTTCTCATCAGATGACCAAAATACTGGAACTTCAGCTTCAGCATCAATCCTTCCAGTGAGTACTCAGGGGTAATTTCCCTTAAGTTTGACTGGTTTGATCTCCTTGATGTCCAAGGAAGTTTCAGTAGTCTTCTCCAGCACCACAGTTTGAAGTCATCCATTCTTTGATGCTCTTCTCTTTTTGTGGTCCATCTCACACCATACGTGACCACTGGGAAGACCATAGCCTTGACTATATGGACCTTTGTTGCCAGAGTAATGTCTCTGCTTTTCAACACATTGTCTAGGTTTGTCACAGCTTTCCTGCACATGACTCCAAAATAATAAGTTAGTTTACTAGAAAAACTCCATAGGGTTGTTTTGCTTTGCTTTTTGAGTATTTCACAAAAGTGTATATAACATTTCTAGATAAAGGAAGTGAAGGTTATTAGAATGTTTAATTGGTTTGTCCAAAAATAAAAAGGTCAGGAGGTATTCTTTCCTGAAGCTACTAAAGTGGATATATATATATATATATATATATATATATACCAGAGAAGGCACTGGCAACCCATCCAGTACTCTTGCCTGGAGAATCCCAGGGACAGGTGAGCCTGGTGGGCTGCTGTCTATGGGGTCGCACAGAGTCAGACATGACTGAAGCGACTTAGCAGGATATACATATATATACACCAAAAGTAGTTGAATGGAAAAATATGGTGGAAAAATGATTCTTGACTTTAAAAACTAAATTTTTATTGCCACAGGTTTTAATTACTTTTATGATGTTGCGGGTCAGTGATTGTGGATATCAAATTATATGGAGTTTAGTGCTTTAAAAAAAGGATTAGAAGGGGAGATTTGTCAGTTAACCTTCAATATAAGTGATTATTGTATCAGAATTTAAATATAATTAATTTTCTTTACTTTGCAGTGAATCCCCTATAAATGGAATGCATTCCCAATATTTTAAATTAGAAAATCTAAAAAGAAATATTATCATCTATATTTTTCTCCTATGCACTTCTTATTCTGTTTACTTTCCTCTTATTGACTGTGGAAAATGAAAGCTTTTTCCACTAAAATTATTACTACTATCTCTTTGGATAAGTTGTTTCTTTCCTCTACTTAGATATAGTTCAACCTAGATACTAAAAAAATTGCCTGTCTTAACTTCATATTTACTGAATTGTTTGAGAATGTTTTTTCTTTATGCTCTGTTTGTGTTTATGGAGAGTTTGTTCCAAAAGTGAAGACATTCCTATGTTTTAAATTTGTTACTTTTCACAAAGCAGCATCATTTAAATGCCATTTTCCTCCTTTGTTGATGATATTTCCTTTTAAATGACTTTTCTATGATGAGATTCACATAGCAAAGTGATTTTGTTTTGTTTTGTTGATAATTTGCATGGAAAAAAACCTATGAAACATTGATGTTAATTGGGTAACTTTAGTAACTATAGCTAGCTCACTCTCATTCCTATAGTTTTATTATACAGCAAGGACTGCACTCTTTATGAAGGAGCATGGCAATATTTGTCTTAAGATGAAAAACGCAAACCTATAAACAAGTTTATATAGTTGTATGGTAATATTTAAATCAATGTCATCTATATGTGGTCTTCTGACTTAATAGCATGATTCAAATTATTTTACATGGACAATAAACAAGTCAGAGCTGATATCATTCATTTGGCAACTAAAAATGAGTTACTCTTTGGGTACTTCTCAAATTGCTGAATTTATAATTTTTAGCTTCATGACCTAGTTTACATACATCATTGAAATGTATCCTCAGGCCATGTAACCAAGATATTTTTCTTTTGATAGCTATTTTTTAATATTTCATTCTGCCCAGTTGTTTCAGTCACATTGTATTTGATATATGTTTAGGTCAGAGTTGTTACCTGTGCTAACTGTGTCTATTAGTCAGTTTACATTAAAATCCATTTAAGGATATTTTTAGTTTTACTACAGAGTAGATCTTGTAAGGACAAAGTTGTGCATAGTTATTTATGGATGATTTCAGGCCATTCCAGTGATTCTATTAAATTTGTTGCATAAAGTTTTTGGTTTCAACTTATTTTCAATAAAAAAATTTTCTGCTAAACGTCCAATGTTCTTAATTTTGAACATCAGCATATTAATTCCACTTAATAATGTCCCTGAAATATAAGATGCAAGAACTGGAAAAAAAAAAATCTCAAAATTTTGAAAGAATATTCCTTGATGGCTCATAGGAATTGCTAACAGCAACTCTCTAAAGACTCTTCCAGTGGAAAAATGATAGTTACCTGTCACAGATTTATCCTCACAATGTTTCTTAATTAAGTTTAATCAATAACCTTTTAAGCATCCTGAAATAAGATGATTGCTAAATAACCACTGACTCTAGAAAGTCTTGTATTATTTTTATATCATATTCTTGCATGAACAAATAATATTAATTTACCTAAAATTTATTACCTGTTTCCTAACCATGTGTGATTGTTATCATAGGTAGTGTTACATATTAGAAAGAAAATGGCAATTGAAGTCAGACAAATCTAAGGTAAAATTCTAGCTCCATTAATGTCTCACTGTGTTAACTTCAATCAAGTTATGCAATTTTTGAATAGCTTAACATGCATGGATAATTTCAATGACTAAATATTAAAGTTTCAAGGATATGGTTTCTCCAGTGGTCATGTATGGATGTGAGAGTTGGGCTATAAAGAAAGCTGAGCACTGAAGAATTGATGCTTTTGAACTGTGGTGTTGGAGAAGACTCTTGAGAGTCCCAACCAGTCCATCCTAAAGGGAATCAGTCCTGGGTGTACACTAGAAGGACTGATGTTGAAGCTGAACCTCCAATAGTTTGGCCACCTGATGCTAAGAGTTGACTCATTTGAAAAGACCCTGATGCTGAGAAAGATTGAGGGCAGGAGGAGAAGGGGACGACAGAGGGTGAGATGGTTGGATGGCATCACCATCTCAGTGGATACAGGGTTTGAGTGGACTCCAGGAATTGATGATGGACAGGGAGTTGCAAAGAGTCAAACATGACTGAGCGATTGAACTGAACTGAAAATTCCTAGAACTAATGTAGTACTTAATTAGAACTCAAGAAATTTTTCTTGATCCCATCTTATTGTTGTCCTCTAATTGGTGCTACTGTACTTATTCTAAAAATCATTTTATATTATACAGTTCTTGAATTATATTCTTTCCAAATGTCCAGTCTTTTGTGAGACCCTGTTGCCCTTATTCTCACATGGATCAATTCTTATAACAAAGTTACCAACGGATTATCAGCAGCAAGTTGACCTCAAATGGCTCAGTCCAAATGGTATTGATTTTATGAAGGCCTCCAGGAAACAAACAAACATTAAACAAACAGATATATCCCATAGAGGACACGTGATGGAATGTTGACTTAAGCAATCCCAAGTATTGCCATCTCTTCTCAGGCTAGCTTTATGACCCATAAAACAGCAACCATAGATTTCCATCCTCACTTTGACAATCACTATCTCACTTGACAATCATCTCTATTGCAATTCTGATCATTGAGAAGAGGAACTAGGTGTTATTTGCTTTCAATACATTCTTTTTCTAATAATATGAAGAAGGTTGATAGTAACTTTCAGGGTCAAGGTGTACTAGCTTCTCTACTCATCCAAAAGTTAGCTTCCCTTTGTCTCCTTGAACACACTCTGTAGGTATTTTCAGCATAAGTTCATATCCCACAAGAGAGGTCTTGGATATCCTCAATATTAACTATGAAAATGGGCTCCCCTGATGTCTCGGGCTTCCCTGGTAGTTCAGATGGTAATGCATCTGTCACAAATGTGGGAGACCCGGGTTTGATCCCTGGGTCTGGAAGAGCCCCTGGAGAAGGAACTGGCAAGCCACTCAAGTATTCTTGCCTGGAAAATCCCATGGACAGAGGACCCGGGCAGGCTACAGTCAATGGTGTCGCAGAGTGGAACATGACTGAGCCACTAATACTTTTCCAGTGGCTCAGATGGTAAAGAACCTGCCTGCAGTGAGGGAGACCTTAGTTATATCTCTGGGTCAGGAAGATCACTTGCAGAAGGAAATGGCAACCCACTCCAGTATCCTTGCCTGGAGAATTCCATGGACAGGGGAAGCTGGTGGGCTACAGTCCATAGAGTCATAAACAGTTGGACATGACTGAGCAACTAAGATACACACACACACACACACACACACACACACAACTATTAGGGTAGTTTAAGTTTTCCTGTTCCTTAAAAAAAACATAGAGAGCATACACTAACTCCTTGGAGACATATAACTAAGATATCAAAAAATAGATACATACAACTAGAAACAAAAAGTAGAATTCATGGATGCTTAATTTTGTAATTATACTGCAAGATCACTTTATAGTAATTTGAGATATGAAAATCTGAACTTTTGTGATATGAGACTATAAATAAAGTTTCACAATATAAGTGAAATGTAAAGTAACTCAAAACATTTCAAATTAGAAAAGCAATCAATAATTGCCCAATTTCAAAGCCAGGGACTTAAAAAAATTGTAAAATATGTTTATGACAGCATCATTGAGTAAGTAAACCACAACCTTGCTCTTCATTCCTTTGACTAGTCTAGAGTTGTAGCAGAGCTCAATTTTATAAGTTTGTGGGAAATTCATTTTCTAACAGTCTTGTGAGCTACATTGGGTGGAATCAGGCTCTAATATGCCATTTCCCCCCCTGTGAATCCAAATTAGTTTCAGAGCAGGTGATGAACAGACATAAAGAGGAAGTCCTTCTCCATCAGAAAATATCTCTAGACAGTCAAACATAATGAGATATCATGTAAGTACAGCAATTAAGCCAAGTGAATGGTTTTAATGCTTAATGACTGGTTTTATTTCTAATTGAAGCCAAGGCAGACTTATCGCCATGGTATATGCTCTTGGGTGACCCATGACAGAAAGATTGTACTGTACTCTTTTTCTGACAAAAATCTTTAGAACATATTACATATTTGTTAGATGCAAAGACAAGAGAAACATTTACTAGCATTTTGTATAAGATAAAGCATTTACTTTCCTTGATACTTAGCATGAAATTATCATCATTAGTATTCTACTATTTCATTAAGACATTTTAATCCAGAAAAGCACATAGCTATTTGGGGTTCAGATATTTTAACTTTCTTTTCAGTATGACACATGCTAATCTCTATCTTTCTAAAATGCATATCTATGGGAAAGCTTATGTTTCTTCACTGAGAGCAGCTGGGGGCTTAAAACTAGAGCTTCAGTCTTTGTGCTGAACTTTATCCATAAACTTCTCCCTGGCTTCCTTGTTGATGTCCCCTGTTTTTCCTGGAGCCATAGTCATTTCTTTAACGACATGTTGATCCTTATGTCGAGAGCCATTTGGTTATATCCACCTACTCTCAACATTCAGCTGCCCTCTGAGAACACGTGGGGAGATCTTGAATTTTACTGCACCACATAGTTGTTGTGGAAGGTCTATTCTCTCTGGATCTTTTTTTGTTCTCTAACATAGGCTATTCAACTTTTCCAAAAATATGGAGTGGCTTCTATGTGCTAGGTAACTATTATCGACATCTGACCAATATAAATGAGCACTATGCTATAATCAGTCTCTCAATTTCATGGTTCGTGTTTGCCTCAAATGGCACTATTATTTTTCATTCTATATTTTTGTGATCCTTTGGTGCTGGGGATACAACATTGAAATAATACAGACATGATTTTTGTAGTCATAGAACTAACATTCCAGTTTTTTCACGGAAGTCACAGCAGGCAATTAACAAATAAATATATAGTAAGAAAGATAATTTAAGCTAATTATAAATTATACATTGAATATAAAACAATGGGTAGATGATTAATTAAATAGAGAAAAACTTTTTAAGAAAAAATCATTTTCAGGACATTCACAGAAATACCTCAGGTAGAGCATTAGAACCCAAGGAACAGCCAGAAAGATGATGTGGCTTGAGCATTCTGAATAAGAGAAAAAGTAGTATAAGAAAAACTATAACACATTTTAAAAGATATCTTTGGGTATCATATAAAGAATGGATTAACAGGGCCATGAAAACAGGGAGCCCAATTAAGAGGCTCTTCTACTGGCCCAGGACAGGGTGATAACTGGACAAGTGTGGTGAGGGTGAAAACAGAGTAGAGAAGAGATGCTGATGATTTGGGAGGTGAAGTAGGATCCATCAGCAGATTGCAAAGTATATCAGATATTGGGAAAATATTGTAATTTAAGATACATCTTCACATTTCAGTTTGAGAAACTGTATATGTGTGTGTACATGCCTGTCTGTGTGAGTGTATTGATGGTGGTAAGTTTCTTGAAATGGGATATATCAGTGACAAAATATTTTAGGGAAAAAAATCATTGTTCAATTCTGAATTTATTAATTTTGAGATTTCTCTTAGACTTCTGTGAGAAGATATCATGTAGATGTTTATGGTATTTGCCTTTCAAGAAAGAATGCTGCAGTGGAAATATATTTTGGCCATGCCAAGCAGCATAAGAGCATGAGAAGAGAAGCAGCATAAGAAGAGGTGGCAAGAATACACAGAAGAACTATACAAAAAAGATCTTAATGGCCCAGATAATCATGAGGGTATGATCACTCACCTAGAGCCAGACATCCTGGAACTCGAAGTCAAGTGGGCCTTAGGAAGCATCACTACAAACAAAGCTAGTGGAGGTGATGAAATTTCAGTTGTACCATTTCAAATCCTGAAAGATGTTGCTGTGAAACTGCTGCACTCAATATGCCAGCAAATATGAAAACTCAGCAGTGGCCACAGGACTGGAAAATGTTTTCATTCCAATCCCAAAGAAAGGCAAGGCCAAAGAATGCTCAAACTACTGCACAACTTCACTCATCTCACACAATCTCCTGAAGAAGGAAATGGCAACCCACTCCAGTATTCTTGCCTGGAAAATCCCATGGACAGAGGAACCTGGCAGGCTACAATCTATGGGGTTGCAAAGAGTTGGACATGACTGAGCTACTTCACCTCACTATTCCCCTCCAATTCTGGCTTCCACAAGATCTAAATTTCCAAAATCAATGTTCCTAGTTACACTATACTCTTTTGTTATTTTGTTTTACTGTTTAAAGAGGAAAAAGAATAAAAAAAAAAAATGGCAATAGCTGAGTAAAGATGGCACTAACTCCTACGCTCTTAAGGCTTTAATGAATCACTAAACTAAATGGGATATATGTCAATAATTATTATTTGTGCCACTGGCTATGAATTTTCTAGATTCCAGTATTTTCTATAACTTTGGAAAATTAGCTTTAATCATCATCCTTTCCCCTAGAAATCTTGTCTGCTCTGAGTTTATTTGTTGTCTTAAACTAAACCACAAGTCCTACTGAGATAACTGATAAGATAGATTTTACATAGCAGTATATAATAATTCCCCCGTTGCCATTGAGAACTCCAGCATGTTGGCTAATGAGCCATTCAGAGGTTAAGTACATCTTGTTTAACTTGACCAAACTTTTTCACATTAATATGCCTTGAAATAGCATCATTAAACACTGTACTTCTAACTTACTCTTCTCTCTGTTAGATTTTGTGTTTATATAAAACTAGTTTTAATAAAGCACAATTTTAAAAATAAGTACAAATACCTATAAAAATTGAAATCAGATACAGAATTGTATTGCAATAGTAAAAATGAGATATGATTCAAGAAGCTTTATTACAACTAAGTTGATTTTTTAAACCCTGAAATTTGGATTGATAACCTAGAAGGAAACATAAAATTTCTATCTTGTACATTTGAGTTAAAGGCAGTGCAAGTCCCTTAACAATCTTCTAACATTTGGAACCTTTCCTCTGGAGGCAAAAAGTGACCCTAAGGTTAATGTATTTTTTTCATACTTGAACACATGCTCAGGCCTGAAAGTGAAGAGACTGGCAAAAAGAAAAAAAAGGGAAAAATAAAAATAGAATAACATCACTAGCAGGAAAATGCCTACCAGTTAAAAACCAAAACAAATAGTTGACTCAGCTACAAACCTCCAACTTTGTAATTTTTTTCCTTTTGTCACGTGCTCACGATTGCTAAACTGAGAGATTAAAGAAAGAGGATGTCTCTATTTGTACTTCTGGATGACTTCTAACATTATGTTCTCCTAATAATTTCCTACACCCTATGAGTTTATAGTATTCATCATTACATTTAATAGATTTATTTAATAAGTTAGATACTTCTTTATTCATTTTATCCCTTACTATTACCTTATTCAGACTAAAGTGGTTTTCACAGGAGAGTAAAGGCTCAGCTTTGAGTCCAAGATAGTACTTTAGATGAACTGAATAAGTAATATCAGGATTTGAGATTAAGGTGGCAGCTGAAGTATATTAAACAGGATACTCTTTACCTTTTTAAATATTTAAAGAATGAGTTAAACACTCTGATACCTGGAAAGAATAAGGATCTAACACATCAGACACACATACACTCACACACACACACACACGTCTATCTTATCATCTAATATTTGTTTTATGTGATAGATCAGCATGAAGAATAAATGACTGGGTGGAAGAAACTATCTGATCTTGCTCATTACAGATGGTCTGTGGAGCTTCATCAAATGCAGTCAAGAGAAACTTCTGGAGTGGGGAGAGTTAACAATGGGGAATCAAGTAGATATTTTATTGGTCTTGTTATGTGGCTGTGATAAGCTCACACAGAATGCTTAACTCAGTGAGAGTTCAGTACCTATTGGTCCTTAATATATTTGATTTGTACTTGATTATATTATATTCACTCACCGATCATTTGTTACAACATTTTATATTTCACTGTGTAAGCATTTTGACAAATTTCAAGAATTTAGTAATATTCAAATGACATCAAATGACAAGAATATGCTAAGAATTTTCTTATGATAGCTAATGAGAAAATTCTTACTGTATGCTTGTGTTAGTTGCTCAATCATGTCCAGCTCTTTGCAACCCCTTGGACTACAGCCCGGCAAGCTCCTCTGTCCATGGAATTCTCCAGGCAAGAATACTGGAGTGGGTTCCCATTCCCTTCTCCAGGAGATCTTCCTGGTCCAGGGATCTAACCTGGGTCTCCTGCTTTGCAGGCAGATTCTTTACTGTCTGAGCCACAAGGGAAGTCCTTGGATCATATTAAAAGACAAATGAAAAAAGAATTGCCTGAAAAAATAACATCATGAGATATTCATCAGAAAGTTTTTCTCTATATAATTATATAAGGAAAATTTTCTATGTTTATCTTATTTCCAAAAGTTCCCCTCACCTTGCAATTTTTGGGCTGTTTTGGTTTTTTGGCTTATTCACTTTCTGTATATCAATCAAAACTACATACAAATGATAAAACAGTTTCTAATCCAGTAAGCATCAAGTCTATATGGGAGACAGCCACAGTATTATGCCACAAAATTTATGCAACAAACATAATAACATGAGGACAAAAGAAAGATTATATTAGTTTGCCTTCTTGCTGATATCACAAGAATTTCTTCAGTATCTTAGAAAATATTTACTGAAAGCCAAAGTAGTTTTCAGGCATTTTACTAGGTGTTCTGTGCAAAGAATTTTGGTATGAACTGTTTTGTTTACAAAAAATGTACATTTCAGCCAGGAAAATAAGTTATAAAGATCAGTTCTATAACACTGTAAGCTTTATATAAGAGGTTCCTGGTGAAAGATAAATTAATTTTATAATCTGGGTAATGTCTCAGAGAAAAATATTGAAGTCAAATATTGAAAGATAGATAATATTAAATAGAGGAAGAAAAAAGTGCCAACAGAAGGCTCATGAATAGAATAAACACCTTGGACAACATGATTAGAAAGAGTTTTCAAAATGTGTGTGTGTGTGGCGATGAGGAGGTTATGAATTTTAACCAGGTAGTTATGAATCTAAAAGCTTTTTCATTATGGAAATAATCTAAATCAGTTCATTTTTATAGAAAAGTTTATCTGAGGAATGAGGAGAATTTGCTGAATGTGGTAGGGATGGAAGACAAATATTAATATCTTAATTAAGAGTGATTTAAGGTAGCTGCTTTAATTTTGGTGAAAAACAGGACTTGTCTAAAGTCTGTTTATCACAGAAAAATGCTTATGATTTTCATCCTAGACTGCTGAGATCACAGCAAAATCCCAACTAGCAGTGCAGGGAGAATGAAATAAATGGGATGATGGACAGTCAGACAGGAAGAAGAAAGTCTCCAACTACTGATTAACAGGTAATAGGGCATTGGAGTCAGTGCCTTAGAAAAAAAATGACTCAATTTTAAGCATCAGCACCAGAAGGAAGATGGCTCCAAGCTAATTATTAAAAATTCAGAATTGAGTAATTTTTAAGAAAAGATTATAGATTTTGTTTTAGCCTAATAAAACACACAGATAGAATGAGCCATCTATGTAACAAGCCCAGTGAAACCAAAGGCCACAGATATGGATCTGAACATAACAAGATATTTACATGAGAGCATATGCCATAGTTCAATATGCTTAATTTATGACAGAATGTGGTCCACGGGAGAAGGGAATGGCAAGCAACTTCAGTATTCTTGCCTTAAGAACCCCATGAACAGTAAGAAAAGGCAAAATGATAGGGTACCAAAAGAGGAACTCCCCAGGTCATTAGGTGCCCAATATGCTACTGGAGATCAGTGGAGAAATAACTCCAGAAAGAATGAAGGGATGGAGCCAAAGCAAAAACAATGCCCAGTGGTGGATGTGACTGGTGATAGAAGCAAGATCCGATGTTGTAAAGAGCAATATTGCATAGGAACCTGGAATGTCAGGTCCATGAATCAAGGCAAATTGGAAGTGGTCAAACAAGAGATGGCAAGGGTAGGAATCAGCGAACTAAAATGGACTGGAATGGGTGAATTTAACTCAGATGACCATTACATCTACTACTGCGGGCAGGAATTCCTAAGAAGAAATGGAGTAGCTATCATGGTCAACAGAAGAGTCCAAAATGCAGTACTTGGATGCAGTCTCAAAAACGACAGAATGATCTCTGTTTGTCTCCAAGGCAAACCATTCAATATCACAGTTATCCAAGTCTATGCCCCAACCAATAACACTGAAGAAACTGAAGTTGAACGGTTTTATGAAGACGTACAAGATCTTTTAGCACCGACACCCAAAAAAGATGTCCTTTTCATTATAGGAGACTGGAATGCAAAAGTAGGAAGTGAAGAAACACCTGGAGTAACAGGCAAATTTGGCCTTGGAATGCNAAGGCTGTATATAGTCACCCTGCTTATTTAACTTCTATGCAGAGTACATCATGAGAAACGCTGGGCTGGAAGAAGCACAAGCTGGAATCAAGATTGCCAGGAGAAACATCAATAATCTCAATACGCAGATGACACCACCCTTTTGGCAGAAAGCCAAGAGTAACTAAAAAGCCTCTTGATGAATGTGAAAGAGGAGAGTGAAATAGTTGGCTTAAAGCTCAACATTCAAAAACTACGATCATGGCATCTGGTCCCATCACTTCATGCGAAATAGATGGGGAAAGAGTGGAAAGAGTGACAGATTTTATTTTTGAGGGGCTCCAAAATCACTGCAGATGGTTATTGCAGCCGTGAAATTAAAAGACGCTTACTCCTTGGAAGGAAAGTTATGACCAATGTAGATAGCATATTCAAAAGCAGAGACATTACTTTGCCAACAAAGGTCCGTCTAGTCAAGGCTATGGTTTTTCCTGTGGTCATGTATGGATGTGAGAGTTAGATTGTGAAGAAAGCTGAGTGCCGAAGAATTGATGCTTTTGAACTGTGGTGTTGGAGAAGACTATTGAGAATCCCTTGGACTGCAAGGAGATCCAACCAGTCCATCCTAAAAGAGATCAGTCCTGGGTGTTCTTTGGAAGGAATGATGCTGAAGCTGAAACTCCAGAACTTTGACCACCTAATGTGAAGAGTTGACTCATTGGAAAAGACTCTGATGCTGGGAGGGATTGGGGGCAGGAGGAGAAGGGGACGACAGAGGATGAGATGGCTGGATGGCATTACCGACTTGATAGACGTGAGTTTGGGTGAACTCCGGGGGTTGGTGATGGATAGCGTGGCCTGGCATGCTGCAATTCACAGGGTCGCAGAGTCAAACACGACTGAGTGACTGAACTGAAATGATGTTAAGATAAGTGTCCTGAAGACACGCACTCTCTCTCTCTCCACACACACTCCTCAAAGAAAGCCCATATGAGGACCTAACAAAGGACAGCCCTCTGAAGACCAGGAATCTCTGTTGGCCATATACATTCCAGTCTTCAGAACCATGAAAAATGAATGGTTGCTGTTTAGGTGACCCAGTCTATGGTACTCTCAAAATTGCAGTCAGGACTGACAAATAGAGATACTTAGTTGATACTAAGAAGTGGGCTGCTGTTGTAACAAATACCTAAAAATGTGAAAGCAGCATTTAGGATTGAAAGAATTTTGAGGTATGTGCTAGAAAGGATGATTGCCATGAAGGAGCTATTCAAGGTAATTTTGGTGAGAGCTCAGGAAGAAGAAAGCTATAGAGATAACTTCCATCTTTCCAGAGAACACAATTATATACAGAACGCTGGTAGAACAGGGACTACAAAGTGATTCTGAAGAGATTTCAAATGGAAATGAGAACATGCTATTTGACAGTGGATAAAAGGTATTCCTCTTCATAAATTGGCAAAATGATTTAATTGGTGATGAGATTAAATATTTTACTGAGGAAATTTCAAAGTAAATTTTGAAGAAATGGTTTGCTTCCTTTTGGCTTCTTGTATTAAAATACCCAAAGACAGAAATGAAACATAAATTTTTAAGTAAAATGAATTCAGGACTTACAAGTTTAAACTTGCCTGCTGGGTTATTTATATTGTCCCTGTTTACTATGCAGTCTCTATGGTTTTTTGGGGTTTCCCTTCTGGCTCAGCTGGTAAAGAATCTGCCTGCAATGCAGGTGACCTGAGTTTGATCCCTGGGTTGGGAAGATCCCCTGGAGAAGGGAAAGTCTACCCACTCCTGTATTCCGGCCTGGAGAATTCCAGGGACTGTACAATCCATGGGGTCACAGAGTCAGATATGACTGAGCAACTTTCACTTTCTTTTCTTTCTTGTTTGCTCTCTTACTTTTTTTACATGAATCTGCAAGTACTTTCCTAGGAAAACTGTGAGAGTAAAGTTTCTTCATCTTTCCAGTGAAAAGAAAATGTCTTTTTTCTTTCCTGTGTTTGATTTCTCATAGTTTGACTATTAGTTGTATTTCTTCATATCTTTGAAAGTGTTGCTTCCTTGTTTTTCTTCATCAAGTATCTTTAATTACCCTGATGTAAGTTTGATTCATGTTGATTTGTTGGTAAACTGGTTACTTTCAAGAAGATGTTAGGATCTTTTATTGATCTTAGCTTCTGAAATTTTACCTGCACTTTACCTAGCTGTGAGTTTCTTAACATCATCAAACTCTGTGTTTTTTCCTCAGTTTGATGGTTCACATTTTCCTTCAGTGCAAGAAATTTTTCTCACATAACATGCAATATTCTGTGTAGTTTTTATTTGTCTGTCTTTGAAAAATCTGTTATTTATTGGCACTATCTCTTGAATTGACCCTTTACACCATTTTACTTCTTTGAAAATAATATTTTGGGGGGCTGATGCTACTGCTGTTTAGCTGTTGTCCTTCTAATAAATTACACATATTATTTATTTTTGTAATTGAGAAGTTTTAAAAATCTATGATTGTTGTTTTATTTTAATATTATATCCTGGTTTATGCATGAAAGTTATTAAAAATCTCTCAAATGATATTGCTAGATTTTTTCAATATATACTCTTCTGCAGATTGCTTCAAGGCTATGTCTCCTTTGTTTATCTTAGATTTTTATTTTATTTTAGGTTTCAGAATTTCTTAAATATCATGTGATTCTTAGGATTATGTTTACATTTCAGAAGGAAGCAATAATAGATATGTTCTCTAAATGTCATCAGATTTTGTCAACTGTCAGGCTTCCCTTGTAAGACTGACCACTGTTCCTGGGCACAGAATGACAGGCAAGTTCTCCAGAAAGAAAACCACATCACTTCTTCTAGTCTAGCATAGAAAATTATTTCAGCTTTCATTGAGGTGAAATATCTGGAGTTTCTTTTAGAGTCAAGAGTTAAATTGTCAAACTCTTGTAAGTGCCTGATAGAGGTGGGCGGGGTCAGAGATAGTCACAACTCAGTATGTAATCTTTGCACAAAATTTCCCTGCATTCTGTGTCTCCCACTTTAGAGAAGTAGCAGAAGAATGCAAACAAGCATGAGTTTGCAAGTTTCACTGAAGGAACACAACTGCATCACTGCTTATAATCAGAGATCCTTCTTTCAATGGTGAGGGTACTGACACTGACCAGATTCCAACTCCAGAACGATACAATTTATGGTAAATGAGAGAGTAGGCAAAAGTTCATTAGGTTATTTTATCTGAAGATGTTCCAGAGTGATGGAGCTTGTGAAAGCAAATCTTTGAAAAGGAAAGGCTCATTTCTTATTTACAAATCTGGTAAGAAATCAAGTGTAATGAATCTTTCAAATTCAGTATAAACTGTAAAGTGAGGTATTGCAGAGTGCTGTGAATGAAGTCTAGACTCCTTGGAGTCCAAGGAATATTACTTTAAGCAAAAATGGAAAATTAAGCACATATATACACTTTTCTCTTTTTCCAAAAAGCAAAAGTTTATGGAAAGCACTGACTGCAGGAAGGAGACTAGCTATCAGCAAAGATTTAGATGGGTTAACTGAATGATGGATGGCAGATGTAATCATAGTGACAGATACAGCAGCTCAGAGCTTACAGAATAGCATGTTCAAGTGAATATGTGAGCTGATCATTTTTCATATTGAAACTTTTTTCATATTATATAGTCACTCAATCCCTCCCTTCCTCGTAGTGACCTAGTCAGCACAAACCAAGAGCAAGTGTCAGGAAAGTGCTCCTGTTCAGGATCATAAACTTGATGATTAATCTTGCAGCAGTTGACTAGGTTGACTGGCTTCCTGCCCTTTCCCCATATATCTATGTAAGAGAGGATTTACTAAAAAAATAATGTATATTTGACTTGTTTAATTCTGGGTCCCCCAAAGTGTAAATTATATCCCCTGATTAGAACTAGTATTATTTTGGCAGAAAAAGGAGTGGCTTACCAACTTAATAATGTTCTTCTTGACATGTCCTGTTCAGAAATTAGACACTAATAAGGTCATAGAATATTTGCAATAACAGCTTATCTTAACACAAAACAAAACATGAAAGTACAAAAATACAACAAATAAAAAAGAAGATAACATTATTGAGGGTCAAAAAAAGTAGAAAACCAGGAATTATTTTCAAAGAGACTCTATATTGTTTTTATAATACAATAGAGGTTAAGGGGAAAAAATGTTATAGGGAAAAAAAAACAGAAATTGAATGGTATAAATTGATGCAAGAGAGTATTGCATAGAAAGCTAACAAAGTTAAAGAAAATTCTCCAGAAAATATAGAGAAAAAAAAGACAAATTACTAGTTGTTGCAGATTATTCCAGTAGAGCCAAAACAAAATTAAACAAAGCAAATAAAAATGTTATAGAATTTTTGCAGTAAAAAATATTTTTAAAAGGAGAAAAAACACGTTATATATTTTTTCTAAAAACTGAAGATAAAGAGAAAAAACTTGGAGTGAAAAATCATATCCAGGACCAATCTCAATGAATGAAAAAAGGAAAATATAAATCCAAATAAATCCTTATGGCATTTCATTACTTCTAAGATAAAGAGAAGATTACAAACCCTCCAGAACCTGTGAATCTAGTTTTATGAAATCAAATAATTGTCAGAATAACCTTAAACCACTTACCCTCAAAAATGCTAAACATGAGATATTGAAAGTGAAAGTTGCTCAGTCATGTCTGACTCATTGTGACCAAAGGAATTATGCAGGCCATGGAATTCTCCAGGCCAGAATACTGGAGTCGGTAGCCTTTCCCTTCTCCAGGAAATCTTACCAACCCAGGAATCGAACCCAGGTTTCCCTCATTACAGGCATATTTTTTATCAGCTGAGCCACAAGGGAAGCCCAAGAATACTGGAGTGGGTAGCCTATCCCTTCTCCAGTGGATTTTTCTGACCCAGGATAGAACCGGGATCTTCTGCACTGCAGGCAGATTCTTTATCAGCTGAGCTAAGAGGGAAGCTCGTTTTATTTTAATACTTATTAGAAAATTATTGAAATATTGAATCAAATAATTAATCAAGAAAGTAATATAGTATAATGATAAAAAGAAGACTTATTTGATTATAGAAAAATTCAACAAGCCTCCATTACAACTTTGTGGGAAAAAATTATGTGACAATATACTTAGCAAAACATATAAGGAATTCAAGAAAGAAAAGGCTTACGCAATAATAAGAATGGAACTAACCCCAATGTACCATGAAAGTAAATTTTAGGATGAAATTAGGCCTTGAAAACATTTATAAGTGTTTTAAAGTATCATGGTTATTGAGAAATGTAGTGAAATTGAGAAGGGGAATGAAAGACGATTATACTGCAGTTACCAATTTCAGTGAGGATGCTTACGAAAAAAAAAGAAATGAAGGAAAACTAACCACCTGAACCTCAGTGTTGTCACACACACGCTCAAAGTCAGCTAAGTCATTTTTCTGATGGTAGCTTAGTCTCCGTTGGACAGTTGTGAGTCGAGAGGTCAACTTTGCGAATCCTGCTTGGGCTCAGATACTAGGAGATGATTGTGAGCTGTATAATGTCAGCTAAAGCAAGTGGGCTTTCTCCACAAGGTCCCTTAAGTCCAGGATGTTTGCCCAGTCTTATTCTGGTAAACTCCATGTCCAAAAGAAAAACCAGAGGTACACCAGGGCCTGAGATCTAGACTTTTAAATGGCACACCATAAATTCCACCACACACTATTGGCCAGAGCAAATTATAATTCAAGGCCAAAGTAAAGATTTGTGGGAATATATGCCTTCTCCTGAGGAGAAAAGCTAGAAGCTACCATTAAAAAGGGCACTGATAAAGTTTGGGATGAAGAATTGCGAATATTTCCTACTTCCAACTGAAAAAAATACAGTAAATATAAAAATATGCATATTTTTATTGTTGGGAACAATACAGAAATAGATTTATTCATAGGTGCAGATCTATATATATATGGATATTGTGTATAATAAACTATTTTATGTAGTAACAACTGAGGAAAGTTATGGGTAATGAAGTATAATAAATTTCACTGCTTTCAAATAAGTCAATATATTTTGTACAAATTTGTCATGTTAAGAATTAAGGTTATACTTGGGACTTCTCTGGTAGTCCAGTGGTTAAGACTCCTCACTCACGATGCAGAGTCTGGGTTCAATCCCTGGTCACGGAACTAGATCCCTCATGCCTCAACTGAAAAAGATCCTGCATGCTGCAACTAAGATGTGGCATAGTCAAATACATTATTGTTTCAAAAGAAAGAATGTTATAAAAAGATTATTTTAAAATAGCTGGATAAATATGTAATAAATTTAAAAATCAAATCTTCTCAAGTTTGAAATTGAAGAGAGGGAAGGTAAGAAATTTAGATTTTGAGTATGATACAATTTTGTAATATGTGAATAATTTTCTTTGTGTGTGTATGTGTGGAATATTCTGAAAGAGATGGAAATACCAGACCACCTAACCTGCCTCTTGAGAAATCTGTATGCAGGCCAGGAAGCAACAGTTAGAACTGGACATGGAACAACCGACTGGTTCCAAATAGGAAAAGGAATACGTCAAGGCTGTATATTGTCACCCTGCTTATTTAACTTGTATGCAGAGTACATCATGAGAAATGCTGGATTGGAAGAAACACAAGCTGGAATCAAGATTGCTGGGAGAAATAACAATAACCTCAGATATGCAGATGACACCACCCTTATGGCAGAAAGTGTAGAGGAACTAAAAAGCCTCTTGATGAAAGTAAAAGAGGAGAGTGAAAAAGTTGGCTTAAAGCTCAACATTCAGAAAACTAAGATCATGGCATCCGGTCCCATCACTCCATGGGAAATAGATGGACAAACAGTGGAAACAGTGTCAGACTTTATTTTTTTGGGCTCCAAAATCACTGCAGATGGTGATTGCAGCCATGAAATTAAAAGACACTTACTCCTTGAAAGATAAGTTATAACCAACCTAGATAGTATATTCAAAAGCAGAGACATTACTCTGCCGACTAAGGTCCATCTAGTCAAGGCTATGGCTTTTCCTGTGGTCATGTATGGATGTGAGAGTTGGACTGCGAAGCAGGCTGAGTGCCAAAGAATTAATGCTTTTGAACTGGGGTGCTGGAGACTCTTGAGAGTCCCTTGGACTGCAAGGAGATCCAACCAGTCCATTCTGAAGGAGATCAACCCTGGGATTTCTTTGGAAGGAATGATGCTAAAGCTGAAACTCCAGTATTCTGGCCACTTCATGCGAAGAGTTGACTCACTGGAAAAGACTCTGATGCTGGGAGGGATTGGGGGCAGGAGGAGAAGGGAACGACCCAGGATGAGATGGCTGGATGGCATCACTGACTCGATGGACGCAAGTCTGAGTGAACTCCGGGATTTGGTGATGGACAGGGAGGCCTGGCATGCTGCGATTCATGGGGTCTCAAAGAGTCGGACACGACTGAGCGACTGAACTGAACTGAACTGTATGTGTATATACAGGTGCAACAATGGCTTTTTCAATAGAAGCATTGTTTGAAAGAACAAAGTTCATGGATATACACCACCTATGTGTGAATATGAATTTCCATGTATATGGTAGGAGAAAAATAGAAATGAGACTTGAGGGAAAGCAGGATCAAGTCAACACTTGTTTCCAGCTGAGAAATCATTTCTACCTCCAAAATGGCATATTCATGAGACTGCATATGTACTACCTGTTGTTACTCATTATACTTCACTTAGAAGGTGCTTTAGTCACTGGGTGTTTTTATAGATATCCATAGGGACATGTTGTGTACTTTCCTTACCATTGCTTTTGGCATTCTCTTCATCTGTTCCCAGTGTGGGACAAAAAATGAAATGAATTTACTTCAGTGAATACCTATGGATTCAAAGGAAAATGAAGCAGCTAGCAACTGGAATAGTGTATATTAGATTCCAAAAGCTAAAACCTTTTATTTACTTTCAAAATTTCTTAGGTTTTACCTTTTTGGAACACAACCCTGTGACTTTCTTATCCAACTGGAATTTCTGATATAGATATAGTAAGCTTGATTTATTAGTGCCCTGTAAGCATGCCTTTTTTATACTGTTTCAAGTAATTGATTTTAGTTCCTTAGAGCTTTATATGAATTACTAAACCTTCAAAGACTTGGAGCATTAGAAACAATGGGTGTTGTGTACCCTTCTCTCTTCTTAGATGCCCAATTACATTATTTGGAAAGAATTTTAATCATCAAAAATATATAACAAAATTAAGTTAATGAGTTGGTATAAAGGTATAAAAAGATTTTGAAATGTTACATGACACAGAAATCCCATTCTTTCTAATATATTTCACCTGATTCATGGCATCCAAAATAATAAGGATACTCTTTCTTGAGGTCTCATTTAATCACCTTTAGGTACTCTCTGAAGTGCTATTTTAGCCTTCTTACTTTGGTCTTCATAATCCTGAAGACTGTAATTCACGGTTAAAATGCAGAATTTTATGCTTTCATAAATATACTAAACATCATGATTAACCAGATTTCTCCTGCATAAATATAGTAGCTCACTGTTACCCACCTCCCAACAATTTAGGCTGAATTATTTCCCACCAAAATCCATATGTGACTACATTAGAGACAGAGGTTATAAGAGATGATTAAGATGAGGCCTTGAGAATGGGCTTAACCCAAACTGAGAGATGGTCATAGAAGTATTAACAGTGAGAGAGAACAGAGATACAGGTATACAGAGGGAAGACCACAGAGAGAATTTGGCCATCCACAAGCCTAGTAAACAGGCTTCAGAAGATATCAGACTTACCAATGACACCTTGAAGTCAGACTTCCAGTCTTACGGGCTGTGAGAACATGAATTTCTGTTGTTTAAGTCACCCAATCTGTGATATTGATTTATGACAGCTCTAGCAAACTAATATACTCACCAGTGAGAAATTCACTAGTTTTTATTTCCTTGAGGTCTTGCATAAATATGTATAGGTCAACCTGGGCAGCATATAGTGGCCTGGCTACTAGTTCAGTTCAGTTGCTCAGTTGTGTCCCACTCTTTGCAACCCAATGGATTGCAACACACCAGGCCTTCCTGTCCATCACCAACTCCTGGAGCTTACTCAAACTCATGTCCATTGAGTCAGTGATGACATCCAACCATCTCACCCTCTGTCGTCCCCTTCCAATGAGTCAGTTCTTCACATCAGATGACCAAAGTATTGTGGTTTCAGCTTCAGCATCAGTCTTTCCAGTGAATATTCAGAACTGATTTCCTTTAGTATGTACCGGTTGGATCTCTTTACAGTTCAAGGGACTCTCAAGAGTTTTCTCTAACACCACAGTTCAAAAGTATCAATTCTTCAGCGCTCCTAAAATAATGAGAGGAATTTTGAAAAGAAAGGATGCCAAAAGCCATCTTTCTCATTTGTGTAAGAAATAGTTTCTTAGGTTAACAAAAATCAGCTTTGTTACCTATTGTTCCTTTATCTTACTGTCTAAAATAGAAGGTTTTACCTGCATCTTTATACTGACTCAATGGAGTCAGACACGACTGAGCAACTTCATCTTCACTCTTCACTTTCAAGAGTTGGAGAAGGAAATGGCAACCCACTCCAGTGTTCTTGCCTGGAGAATCCCAGGGATGGTGGAGCCTGGTGGGCTGTCATCTATGGGGTCGCAGAGTTGGACGAGACTGAAGTGACTTAGCAGCAATGTCAAGTCCCACATCTAATCAGGAGTTCATTTAGAATGTGGCATAATGATCAACTATTTTTTCAACTACATTTCACATGATTTATTTTTGTTTCCTTAATATAGCTTTTTGCTTCAATCATAATGAAATTTGTTTTTTAATTTAAAATGCAAAAAGAAAAACAAAGCAATGAAGAAAAGAACAAAATTCGTGATATTGAGATATTTTATTTTGCTAAAAATGTACCTTGAAAGGGCTTCCCTGGTGGCTCAGAGGTTAAAGCATCTGCCTCCAATGAGGGAGACACGGGTTCGATCCCTGGGTTGGGAAGATCCCCTGGAGAAGGAAATGGCAATCCAGTATCTTGAAAGTGTTGAGGATTGAACAAAATTCTATTGTGATGGTAACTGAATACTATGAAAAGCATCCTGTATTCAGCAACAGCTCTGCAGGAAATGCAGGTAAATTATTTGACAGTTTATGAGAGCAGAAAAGAAAATTTACTACTAATAATCAGCATATTTTAGCACGCATACCACACATTGTAAACAACAAAATGCAGCTAAATATAAATTAACAAAGAATAAGTAGTAAGTACTATACTGCTTTCATATATTTCTGTATTTATTTGGATCTACTGTTTGCTTGTTTTTGAGCCAAAATCATTCTTTTCCTGATTATCTTTTTGAAATATTTCATTGTTTTTCAGAATAAATTATTTCTTTAGCTTGCAGCTATTTTCAATGCCTGGAGAATTAATAATGGTGTTGCATTAGGTCAGCCTAAATTTTGCCAGTTGTAGGACACAAAATATTTTTGCTTTTCAAGTGTATGGTACCTTTTCATCTAATTCTACTTTCTCATTTTTGTTAATAATGTTGATATAAGAAATTATTTCTGTTAAAGAGACAATATAATTATATATCAATTCAGTTCAATGTAAAACAATATGTATTGAGCATCTATTAGGAGACAGCCATTATACTAGAAGCTAAAAATACAAAAATACAGATATGTTCTTGCTTTTAAATATTCTTAGCTAAAATGACAACTACAATACATTAATGCAATGTTTAATTATTCAGCTTTTTCAAAAAGGGCTGAACTGGTTTTTTCTTTGCTTACTATATACTTCTTCAGAAAGTTGTAAATCCCATGTAAATCATTTTGAGAATATGAATTTTAAATATGTAAAGATAAATCACTATTTTCAAGTTTCAAATTAGTTGCAAATATATTTTTACATGTAACCTACTAATCAAAGACATGAAAACAATCCTTTATAGTCTACTATACAGTCCCCGTATCTCTGAGAACATAGTATTGAATAAACATTTAGATTAATTAGTTCCCTATGGTCATTTTCATGCAATATGTTAGCCTTCTCTGAGTCACTGACTGTATTCAGAATAAATAGAAATGAATCTCAAAGTCCATTAGCTTAAACTCCCATCCACTCTGAGTCTCTTCTAAAATGCCCACCAAATTGTCATATAGCCTGTATTTGAGAATATCTCCCATCAGGAACACTTTGCTTTATGAAGCAGATCATCAAATTAATGAACAACTTTAACTTTGGAAAAATTCTCCTTAATCAAGCTGAACACTGCCTTCTCTTCATTTCTGACCCTTGTTCCTAGTTGTGCCTTAAAATAAGCAATTCCTTTCATATTTAGATCTATATCTCCATATTGTGCCTCCTCTAGCTCAGGTTAGATATTCCATCTGTCTTTGTATTTTTTTTTCTAATTTATATTTCCTCCTAAGTCTGGATACAGTCTAGTTTGCAAAAGCCATGACTATATACGAGTAGCAATAAGGTTTACTAAGAATATCTTAGAAGCAGAGAAACATTTGAAAGCAAGCCCACAATCACCCAGCTGTCAGTCACCCACATAAAAGAGCCTGAGTCAAGCACATAAGGGAAAACACTCTAGTGGAACACATTTTTATATGAATATTGAGAAGAGTTCAGAGAATCACCAGTCAACTCTGAAAATGGGTGTTTTCTGATCCAAGAGACTACTTTTTTTGACTGGAAGTTAGCTAAGGAGATTCACCTATCAGTATTGCTAGAATAAACTGAGAGACTCTGCCACCCTCTATGCAGCTACCTCAGTCTTATGAACCAGCTTTCTATTAAAAGCCATCTGGCCACCAGTGCCAAGCAAGAGACTAATGGCTGGCCGTCCTTAGTTTCTTAGACTTGAACAGTATCCCAAACTGAACCCATATAAGGGATCAATTTCCTCTGATCTGGAATTCATTCTCCCCCTCTTTTTCCCCCACTGTTCCTATATTGATAAATTTTTAGCTTCTCTGTCATTTTGCTTTCTCAAATTAAGCATTTGAACACAAAGAACTCTTGTTTACATATATTATTTTACTATCATTGCCATATTTAAAGTCAAAATGCTTTAAGTGTTCACGGCTTAGATCTCAGAAATTCACCAATGTAACTTAGTGTTTACCTGCTTAGTACAAATTTAAAGATCTTTCCTCTTTATCTATTGCTTCCCATTCTTGCTACCAGGTTTTATAGGGAACCTATTGTTTCCCTGGCATTGAGAAATATTGTAGCTCCTGACCTACAGAGGAGCTTCAATCTATACTTACCATTATGAACTGAATTATTCCCCCCACCAACCTCACCATACACAGTTTGATCCTTAATCTCCAATGTGACCACATTAGGCAATATGGCCTTCTAGAGATGATGACCATTAAATGAGGAACCTCAAGAAGATGGAGGAGGAATAGGACGGGGAGACCACTTTCTCCCCCACAAATTCATCAAAAGAACATTTAAACGTTGAGTAAATTCCACAAAACAACTTCTGAATGCTGGCAGAGGACATCAGGCACCCAGAAAAGCAGCCCATTGTCTTCGAAAGGAGGAAGAAAAAATATAAAAGATAAAACGAGAGACAAAAGAAGTAGTGATGGAGCTCTGTCCCAGGAAGGGAGTCTTAAGAAAGAGAGAAGTTTCCAAACACCAGGAAACACTCTCACTGCCGAGTCTGTGGCGAACCTTGGAACCACAGAGGGAAACATAACCGGAAGCAAAAATAAATAATTAAAACCCACAGATTATGTGCCCAACAGTAACTCCCCCAATAGAGAAGCAGCACAGATGCCTGCATCTGCCACTAGTAAGTGGGGGCTGGGCAGGGAGGCATTGGCTGCATTGCTTAGAGCAAGGACCAGTCCTGAATGGCCCGAGGGCAATCTGAGGGAACTAACTTGGGATAGCAAACCAGACTGTGGGATAGGAAAAGCCCCTACCACAGGAAAAGCCCTAACCTAAGACACTGCTAGGCCTGCTAACAGAACAAAGGACTGATCAGAGCTAGCTGGCTGCAGACCACCCCTCTCCAGTGACAGGCAGCCAGAGCTGGGGGGCAAACGCAGCCCCAGAGAGGCATTATCTACCAAACTGCAAGCAGGTTTGGTTGCTAACCAAGACTTCTTGGGATTCTGGACGGTCAACATCCGCTTGAGAAGGTGCGCCAGTTGTACAGCCAGAAAACCTAGCAGCAGGGACTGGGGAGGTGATAAGTCGCAATGACTGCGCTCGCCAAACACCTGATCACCTGAGCTGCTTGGACCTGGGAAGGGCACAAAACGCAGGCCCAACCAAGTCTGTGCCTCTGAGGACTACCCGAGTACCTGAACCTGAGTGGCTGAGACCTGGGAAGTGTATAGAACCCAGGGCCATCCTCAGAGAGTTCCTGGCAGATCGACCTAGAGCCTAACCAGTGTAGACAGGGAAAGCACACATGCCGTGAGCAATGGCAAACCCAGTGTGGCTGAGACACTGTGAGCACACGCCAGTGTTATTTGTTTGCAGCATCCCTCCCTCCACACAGCACAACTAATCAACTGAGTCTAAAAAAGTGTCCACCACCACTGCCTTGTGCCAGGGTGGAAATCAGACACTGAAGAGACCAGCAAACAGAAGAAGCTACAACACAGGGAACCTCCTTGGAATTGACAGATGCAATAGATTAAAATCCTGTAGTTAGTATGGACTACATAGGAAGGGGCCTATAGATCTTGATAAATATGAGCCGGATCAAGGAACTATCTGAAAATGAACTGACCCCATGCTGCCCACAACAACACCAGAGAAAGTCCTAGATATATTTTTACTATCATTCTTTAATTTTTTTAATTGTTTTTTTAAATTTTTTAGTCCTCTATTACTCCTTTAATTTTCATTTTTATTACCTACTATTACTTTGCAAAAAAAAAGAGAGAACCTATTTTTAAAAGCAAACTTCATATATACATATATTTTATAATTTTTATGACTTTTTTCTTTAATATTGTATTTTTGAAAATCCAACCTCTATTCTAGATTTTTAATCTTTGCTTTTTGGTATTTGTTATCAATTTTGTACCTTTAAGAACCCAATCTTCAGTACCCATTTTTACTTGGGGGCGTGATTACTGGCCTGACTGCTCTCTCTCCCTTTGGACTCTCCTTTTTCTCCACCACGTCGTCTCTATCTCCTCCCTTCCCTTTCTCTTCTCTACCCAAATCTGTGAACATCTTTGTGTGTTCTGGATGGTGGAGAACATTTAGGGAACTGGTTACTGGCTGGATCTGTCTCTATCCTTTTGATTCCCACCTTTATCTTCCTGGCCACCTCTGTCTCCTTCCTTCCTCTTCTCTTCTATGTATAACTCCGTGAACATCTCTGAGCGGTCCAGACTGTGGAGCACACATAAGGAAGTGATTACTGGCTAGCTTGCTCTCTCCTCTCTTGATTCCACCTCATCTCATCCTGGTCACCTCTATCTCCCTCCTCTCTCTTCTTTTCTCCATGTAACTCTGTGAACTTCTCTGTGTGTCCCTCACTGTGGACAAGATTTTCATCTTTAACCTAGATGTTTTATCATCAGTGCTGTACAGATGGAGAAGTCTTGAGGCTATGGTTAAAATAACACTAAAAACCAGAAGTAGGAGGCTTAAGTCCAAATCCTGAGAATACCAGAGAACTCCTGACTCCAGGGAACATTAATCAACAGGAGCTCATCAAATGCCTCCATACCTACACTGAAACCAAGCACCACTTAAGGGCCAACAAGTTCCACGGCAAGACATACCACGCAAATTCTCCAGCAACACAGGAACATAACCCTGAGCTTCAATATACAGACTGCCTAAAGTCACTCCAAACACACTGACATCTCATAACTCATTACTGGACACTTCATTGCATTCCAGAGAGAAGAAATCCATCTCCACCAACCAGAACACAGATACAAGCTTCCCTAAGCAGGAAACCTTGGCAAGCCACCTGTACAACCCCACCCACAGTGAGGAAACTCCACAATAAAGAGACCTCCACAAACTGCCAGAATACAGAAAGGCCACCACAAACACAGCAATATAAACAAGAGGAAGAGACAGAGGAATACCCAGCAGGTAAAGGAACAGGATAAATGCCCACCAAACCAAACAAAAGAGGAAGAGATAGGGAATCTACCTGATAAAGAATTCTAAATAATGATAGTGAAAATGATCCAAAATCTTGAAAACAAAATGTAATCACAGATAAATAGCCTGGAGCAAGGATTGAGAAGATGCAAGACAGGTTTAAGGAGGACCTAGAAGAAATAAAAAAGAGTCAGTATATGATGAATAATGCAATAAATGAGATCAAAAACACTCTGGAGGGGAAAAAATAGTAGAATAACATAGGGAGAAGATAGGATTAGTGAAACAGAAGATAGAATGGTAGAAATAAATGAATTAGAAAGGAAAAAAGAAAAATGAATTAAAAGAAATGAGGACAATCTCAGAGACCTCTGGGACAATGTTAAATGCCCCAACATTTGGATCATAAGAGTCCCAGAAGAAGAAGACAAAAAGAAAGATCATGAGAAAATACGTGAGGAGATAATCGTTGAAAAAAATCCCTATAATGGAGAAGGAAATAAGCACCCAACTCCAAGAGACCCAGAGAGTCCCAAACAGGATAAACCCAAGGTGAAATACCCCAAGATACATATTAATCAAGTTAACAAAGGTCAAACACAAAGAACAAATATTAAAAGCAGCAAAGGAAAAACAACAAATAACACACAAGGGGATTCCAATAAGAATAACAGCTGATCTTTCAATAGAAACTCTTCAGGCCAGGAGGGAACGGCAGGACATACTTAAAGTGATGAAAGAAAATAACCTATAGCCAAGATTACTGTACCCAGCAAGGATCTCATTCAAATATGAAGGAGAAATCAAAAGCTTTACAGACAAGCAAAAGCTGAGAGAATTCAGCACCACCAAACCAGCTCTCCAACAAATACTAAAGGATCTTCTTTAGACAGGAAAAACAAAAAGGGTGTATAAACTCGAAACCAAAACAATAAAGTAAATGGCAACATCATCATACTTATCAATAATTACCTTAAACGTAAATGGGTTGAATGCCCCAACCAAAGGAAAAAGACTGGCTGAATGGATACAAAAACAATACCCCTATATATGTTGTCTACAAGAGACCCATCTCAAAACAAGGGACACATACAGACTGAAAGGGAAGGGCTGGAAAAAGTTATTCCACACAAATAGAGACCAAAAGAAAGCAGGAATAGCAGTGCTCATATCCGATAAAATAGACATTAAAAAAATGGCTGTGAAAAGAGAAAGAAGGACACTACAAAATGATCAAAGGATCAATCCAAGAAAAAGATATAACACTTATAAATATATATGCACCCAACATAGGAGCACCGCAATATTTAAGACCAATGCTAACAAGTATGAAAGGGGAAATTAACAATAACACAATAATAGTGGGAGACTTTAATACCCCACTCACACCTATGGATAGATCAACTAATACAATAGACCAGTTAGACCTAATTGATATCTATAGAACATTTCACTCCAAAACAACATGGAACCTTCTCCAGGATAGATTACATCCTGGACCATAAATCTAATCTTGGTAAATTAAAAAAAAAAAAAAAATGAAATCATTCCAAGCATCTTTTCTGACTACGATGCAGTAAGATTAGATCTCAATTACAACAGAAAAACTATTAAAAATTCCAACATATGAAGGCTGAACAACATGCTGCTGAATAACCAGAAGAAATCAAAATATGCATAGAAATGAATGAAAATGAAAACACAACAACCAAAACCTGTGGGACACTATAAAAGCAGTGCTAAGGGAAGGTTCATAGCAATACAGGCATACCTCAAGAAACAAGAAGAGTCAAATAAATAACCTAACTCTACACCTAAAGCAACTAGAAAAAGAAGAAATGAAGAACCCCAGGGTTAGTAGAAGGAAAGAAATGTTAAAAATTAGGGCAGAACTAAATGCAAAAGAAACAAAAGAAACCATAACAAAAATCAACAAAGTCAAAAGCTAGTTCTTTGAGAGGATAAATGAAATTGACAAACCATTAGCAAGACTCATCAAGAAACAAAGGGAGAAAAATCAAATCAATAAAATCAGAAATGAAAATGAAGAGATCACAACAGACAACACAGAAATACAAAGGATCATAAGAGATTACTATCAGCAATTATATGCCAATAAAATGGATAACTTGGAAGAAATGGACACATTCTGACAAAAGTACAACTTTCCAAAACTGAGCCAGGAAGAAATAGAAAACCTTAACAGACCCATCACAAGCACAGAAATTGAAACTGTAATCAGAAATCTTCCAGCAAACAAAAGCCCAGGTCCAGACGGATTCACAGCTGAATTCTACCAAAAATTTCTAGAAGAGCTAACACCTATCCTACTCAAACTCTTCCAAAAATTTCAGAGGAAGGTAAACTTCCAAACTCATTCTATGAGGCCACCATCACCCTAATACCAAAACCTGACAAAGATGCTACAAAAAAAAAATAAAAGAAAGAAAACTATAGGCCAATATCACTGATGAACATAGATGCAAAAATCCTCAACAAAATTCTAGCGATCAGAATCCAACAACACATTAAAAAGATCATACATCATGACCAAGTGGGCTTTATCCCAGGGATGCAAAGGTTCTTCAATATCTGCAAATCAATCAATGTAATACACCACATTAACACATTGGAAAATAAAAGCCATATGATTATCTCAATAGATGCAGAGAAAGCTTTTGGCAAAATTCAACATCCATTTATGATAAAAACTCTCCAGAAAGCAGGAATAGAAGGAACATACCTCAACATAATAAAAGCTCTATATGACAAGCCCATAGCAAACATTATCCTCAAGGTGAAAAATTGAAAGCATTTCCTCTAAAGTCAGGAACAAGACAAGGGTTTTCACTCTCACCACTACTATTCAACATAGTTTTGGAAGTTTTCGCCACAGCAATCAGAACAGAAAAAGGAATGAAAGGAATCCAAATTGGAAAAGAAGAAGTAAAACTCTCACTCTTGCAGATGACATAGAAAACCCTAAAGACTCCACCAGAAAATTACTAGAGCTAATCAATGAATATAGTAAAGTTGCAGGATATAAAATCAACACACAGAAATCCCTTTCATTCCTATACACTAATAATGAGAAAACAGAAAGAGGAATTAAGGAAACACTCCACTTACCATTGCAATGAAAAGAATAAAATACTTCTCCAGAGAAGACAAACAGATGGCTACCAAACAGATGAAAAGATGCTCAACATCACTCATTATCAGAGAAATGCAAATCAAAATCACAATGAGGTACCATTTCATGCCAACCAGAATGGCTGCTATCCAAAGTCTACAAATAATAAATGCTGGAGAGGGTGTGGAGAAAAGGGAACCCTCTTACACTAGGTATTGCTAATTGTTGGATGCCACCAACACATGTTGGTGGGAATGCCAACTAGTACAGCGACTATGGAGTACAGAGTACAAAACTAGAAATAGAACTGCCATATGACCCAGCAATCCCACTGCTGGGCATACTCACTGAGGAAATCAGAATTGAAAGAGACGTGTACTCCAATGTTCATCACAGCACTGTTTATAATAGCCAGGACATGGAAGAAATCTAGATGTCCATCAGTAGATGAATGGATAAGAAAGCTGTGGTACATATACACAATGGAGTATTACTCAGCCATTAAAAAGAATACATTTCAACCAGTTCTAATGAAGTGGATGAAACTGGAGCCTATTATACAGAGTGCAGTAAGCCAGAAAGAAACAGTATACTGATGCATATATATACAATTTAGAAAGATGGTAATGATAACCCTGTATGCGAGACAGCAAAAGAGACACAGATATATAGAACAGTCTTTTGGACTCTGGGACAGGGCGAGGGTGGGATGATTTGGGAGAATGGCATTGAAACACGCATAATATCATATGTAAAACGAATCGCCAGGCCAGGTTCAATGCCTGATACAAGATGCTCTGGGCTGGTGCACTGGGATGACCCAGAGGCATGGTATGGGGAGGGAGGTGGGAGGGGCGTTCAGGATTGGGAATACCTGTACACCCGTGGCGGATTCATGTTGATGTATGGCAAAATCAGTACAATATTGTAAAGTAATTAGCTTCCAATGAAAATAATTAAATTTATATTTTAAAAAATGACCATTAAATGAGGTAATAAGAGTGGGACTCTAATCTAACAAAACTGATGTCCTTATAATAAGAGGAAGAGACACCAGAGTTCCCTCTGCCCTGGCAGCCCTGAGAACATAACAACAACAAACAAATCGTGTGAAGACACAATGACAAACAGACCATCTGCAAGTCTGAAGAGATGCCTCACAAGAAACCAACCCTGCTAGACCTTGAAGTTGGACTTCAGGCTTCCTGACTATGACAAAACTATTTTCTATCTTTTAAGCCACCTGGTCAGCTATATTTTGTTAAATAAGCCTGAACAGACTGACATATCTGTCAGCACCCAAACAGTATGTTACATATATTCTTGAAGAGGCTACCTTACAAGGTAGCTATAAAATCCCAGATGAAACTAGGAACAAAAAATTTAGGGAAACTATTGCATGCCTCTAAAAATAAGCACAGCTTTCATAAGTACAACAAAAACTGCATTAAACTTAGCAAACCAGTCACATTTCACCAACACAACAATGTATATCTTAGGAGACCTCCCAGTATTAGATAATGCTCCTTGTGTTGCTCAGATACATTTACTTCATTTGAAAGAGGATTATAGGATTTAAATAAAGCCAGAATTAGCAATACCAGAATGATGGGCATTATTCAAAGTTGAAAATATAGTTATAAATAACTTCTTTTGATATAGGAGATATTCAATATGAAGCCTTTTCTTTCTCCCCACATTCAACTAGAATCACTGAAATTTTCTACCTGAAAGTTTATCTATTCAGTTCTTTCATAAATAATGTCTAGATTTAAATTATACTTAAAGCTTTAGATTGGATTAAGTCATTTTACTAAATATCCAGGATTCAGTATACCTGAAATCCTGGAGCTAGAATGTATTTCACCATGAAACTTTGTTCCCAGAATACAAAACTGAAAAAAAGAGAGTGAGAGTCTGATAGCCTGAGAGAGAAAAGTTCGCTCAAGCTTATTAGTTCCTGTTTGACCTTTTCCTGTTTAAAACTGAAGCCGATTTCTTATTCTCAGGCACAGCATACCCTGCTACACAGTTACCTCCTTGTGCCCGAGGAACAGGAAATTCTTCATATGTTCCCAGGGTGCTGAGAGCTTTAAGGAAACTGGCTTGATTTCCTGAAAACTTAAATACATTGATTAGCTAATGAGCATTTAATGAACTGTAATTTTGTGCTATACATTTCTCTACACACCAGTATGATGAATAAAGAAAATATCTGTCTTCGATAACTATTGCAGCTTCCCCCCTACACTTCTTTTACTTTCTTTCTCCTCCCCCAACAGGAGTAGCCGCATGTATTTCAGAAATACCTGGGTTAGAGCCACCTTCAAAATAAAGGAAAAGGGAAAGATGAATTTTGTCAACAATGAAGCGGTCTGTACTTGAAAATACACCATCAAGAAAGTCAAGGCAACTCACATAATGGGAGGAAACATCCAAACTTTATACACAGATAGCCAATAAGCACCTGGAAAAGTGTTCATCATTAGCCATCAGGAAAATACAAACCAAGCTCCACTGAGGTATCATTTTATACCAACTAGAATCACTATAATCCAAAAAGATAGATAACTAGTAATGTTGAATAGGGAGAAACTGCAACTTTCATATGCTACTAGTAGGAATGTTAAATTGGACAGCAACTTTATAACATGGTTTTTCAGTTCCTTAGAATATTATTAATAAAAGTTATCTTATGACCCAGAAATACTCAAAGGAAATAAAAGCATGTTAACACACAAAATTGTGTACGAAAGTTGTTATAGTAGCATTATTCATATTAATTAAAAACTGAAAACAACTGAAATTTCCATAAAATGATGAATGGATACATAAATTGCAGTATATTCTCACAATGGAATATTGCTCAGCACTGCAAAGGAGTGAAGTACTTATATGTGACTGAACCTTAAATATATTAAGTGATGGAAGCCAGTTAGAAAAGATAACATAATGCATGATTCCATTTACACAATATGTCCAGAATAGGTGAGTAGTGCCTATTTGCTAGGTAGTCTAGGTGCTGGGAGACTGTAAAAAGTGGTGGGTAATGAATTCCACTTGGCATTACCATGAAGAAGGCTGAGTACTGAAGAATTGATGCTTTTTGCGGGGAGCGCTCCGCAGAAAGAGAGAGAGGCAGTGGAACTTCCCTCAGCAGAGAGAGCTGAGGGGTCCCAAGGAGAGGTGAGTCTGCTGTCCGCCAAACCAGCCCCCCGGCGAGCGAGAGACAATCAGACGCAACAGGGGTTCCGTTGGGTGAGCCAACCCCAGGGACCCTTGGGGATTCCTGCCGCTCTTTAGCGGCCCACTCAAGCCTTCCCTGTAAATGTTAACCCAGGGGGGGATAGGCCGGCAGCCTGGCACCCCTGGGAGGCCAGTGATTTAAAAGAGCTCATTGTCTTTCCCACCCAAGGTGCTCCTGAAACTTCCTCAAATGGGGGAGGCAGGGAGGGGCACAAATCTTTCCCCTGGACTCTTGGTCCCCAGGCATCAGAGGGGTCTCTATATTCTTCCACCCCTTTATCATCCTCAAAAGGCTCCCATGGCCCACTATTCATTTTAGAGTCTTTATTTTCTATAGTCTCCTTTGCTATATTTTGGTCTGACATGACTTGTTCTTCGTCAATTTTTTCCCATTGTTCCTCTGACTTTGAATTGAGGGTACCCATATCAGTGACATGTTCCTCGCTCCGTGCAAAGCAGAGCTTGAGGGCTGAAATGGTCAGACAGAACCCTAACGGGGGCTCCTCACCGTATTGAGCCTCTTGCTGCCTAGCAAGGGTTTGTACTCTATCCCAAGTGTCCCAAGAGAACAGATTGGCTGAAGTAACCCAGGGGGCCAACCGTACAATGGTCCCCCAGACCTTAATGGCCTGAGCGTCAGAAATCTCAAGTCCCCTGCTTATGAGCATATATCTCAGTGCTTTGAGTGCGGGCTCATCAGGTTTACCAATGTTATTTCCCATGTTGCCAAAAGAGAATAGAAAGAAAAGTCACTGAGGACAACCACCAAAATTCCTACCGGGAGTGGTGGCGGCCAGAAAGTTGGGCTTGTGGTATGCTTTCGAAACTATGTGCCTGCGTCGTTGCACAGAAGTTTTCTTGCTGGGGGCGGGCACCCTAAAGGTTTCTAGCCCGTTCTGTGACCCCCTTATCCTGTCACAGGAGTCTTCAAGTGGCAGGCGCCCTAATGGCTTTTAAGTGCCTGACCCGTGCCCACAGGGAAGATTTTAGGCCACGTCCTCAGTTAAGAATGAAAGAGAGTTTCACCCGGTCGGGCTCTAGTTACTGAGGCTCACTTGTTGCAGGGCCTTCAGAGTCCGCCAGAGTGTAGCCCTAGCCAGGACTCGTCAATTACCTCTGCAACTGTTCACCCGTTCACTGAAACTCTTGAAGAAAAGGAATTCAGGACAGATCAGAAGGAAGAAAAGTCAGAGTTTGCTACTTCCCTCAAAGAGGAGGGGGACCCACCTTGAAGTCCGGATTGCCTTGGGCGATACTCCTCAAGGGGAGCTCCGTGCTGCGACCAGCTTGGGGTCCCTCGTCGCTCCTTCTTTCAGAGCCGCACGGTGTCACTACCTCCGTCCGTCCGCTTCGCGTGCCCCACGTTGGGCGCCAGTTTCTGCGGGGAGCGCTCCGCAGAAAGAGAGAGAGGCAGTGGAACTTCCCTCAGCAGAGAAAGCTGAGGGGTCCCAAGGAGAGGTGAGTCTGCTGTCCGCCAAACCAGCCCCCCGGCGAGCGAGAGACAGTCAGACGCAACAGGGGTCCCGTCTAGTGCGGTTCCACTTTATTGTTACAAACTCCCTGCTTATAAAGGCAAGCGGGGAGGGGTTTGCAAGCGAATTTCCATAGTTACACCAACCACGTTAAAGGTCAAACCGTCATGTGCCATCATTATAATGGGAGTCTATGATGATCTACGTGCACAGAAATCAAGAGAACCAATCAGAAGTTTTGACAGACAGCATAGACTACGCCCCCATCTCTTCCGCCAGATGCCATCTTAATTTCCGTCCTCAATGCTAGCCTTTTTCTTTTTCAAGGTTTCCCATGTAGGGCCCAACACTTTTGAATTGTGACACTGAAGAAGACTCTTGAGAATTCCTTGGACTGCAAGGAGATCAAACCAGTCAATCATAAATGAAATAAATCCTGAATATTCATTGGGTGGACTGATGAAACTCCAATATTTTGGCCACCTGATGTGAAGAGCCCAATCATTGGGAAAGACTCTGATGCTGGAAAAGATTGAAGGCAGAAGTGGATGACAGAAGATGAGATGGTTAGATAGCATCACTAACTCAATGGACATGAATTTGAGCAAACTCTGGGAGATAATGAAGGACAGGGAAGCCTGGTGTTCTGTAGTGCATGGGGTTTCAAAGGATTTATGGGGATTTTTTTAAGTATGAAGAAAATATTTCAAAATTGATGGATGCAGGCTCTGTAAATATATTAAAGATATTAAATTTTATAATTTAAATGGGTCATAGTATATATGTAAATGATTCTTCTGGGTAAAATGTCTAAAAAATAAAACAGATGAATTTGGTTTATCAAATAGTAATATTTATGATTTTACTGAGTCCATAAAATGCATAGTCCAAACACAAATATGAAAGTATTAATAAGCAGAATTAAGTAACAAAAAGTAATGAACCTATTAATAATTCAGCTTTCAAACTGATAGACACAAATAATGAATATAATTATCTGAACAGTAACAGGTCGATCATTTTAATTGAAACCAGCAATTGAAAATAATTATTTTTGTGGTTTTTAAGTTGACTAGGTGCTAATGTTGAATAGTAGAACTTTCATGATATATTTTCACATGTTTGATTTTATATGCATTGCTATAACAATGATTGAATATCTGGTACTGTTGAAATTAACTCAATTTTTTGAAGCCTACTTTCCTAGTGTCAAAAAACATATAAATTATTGCATGTATGGGTATGGCATTGGGATTATTTTTAATATATTAGTGAGTTAGAATAGATTTTCTGAAATATTTATTTGACTACTGTACAAAAAAGATTTAACAGAGCTGGTTTCACAGCTTTTTCTGATGGACTTGCTTATAAGATTGCTCTTTGGCCAGCTTTTGGAGATTTGAATTTCTGAGGGTTTTCACCATCCCCAGAATAGATAAGAGTGATTTACAACTGATAAATAATTTTTACATTGTGGATTACTTTGAACTTTTGATTTCCTTATGGAATTTTGGAAACTTGGTACATGCTAAACAGAGGATGCCTATGTGACCAGCCTCAAATGAAAACCCTGGACCCTGAACCTCAATGAACATTCATGGTCTACAACATTTTATACCTGGTGCCATCCCTCTATCCTGGGAAAATTAATTGTGTCCTGTGGACTCCACTGGGAGATGATCTTTGGGAGCTTATAACTGATTTCTTCCTAGGCTTTTCCCCTTTGCTCATTTTGTCTATATTCTATCACTGAAATGAATCATCATCATGAAGACAATATATTGAGTATGGTGAATCCTCTTAAGTAATCATCAAATCTACAGGGGGTCTGAGTGAACTCTCCAAACAACTGTACAGCAACTATGCTATGTTTTTAAGATTTCGTTTAAATTTATTGCATTTGGTACTTCAATTAATTCCACGTTTTAATAATATTCTTGTTAAGTCTGAATTTATTGCATATAAACACCATAGAAATGTTTTTACTGGGGAAGCTTTTGATTTACCAATATTTACTAATGTACAATGGTTGTATTTTCTCATATCACAAATACGATGCAGTTATTTACTAATGCATATATTAGATTTTTTGATGGCTATTTACTATTTACCAACCATTTACTGATCTAATATATATTTTTAGGGTTTAACTTTATACTTTTTCAGGGGCAGTAGATTGCAACTGTATATTCAGAACTTATAATTATAGACTAGTGCCTGTGATGCATTATATTTCCTTTCATGCATTAAGTTTCCTTTGGGGAAAAAAAACTGAATTGGTATTAATTTTTCCCTAAACATCCTTAAAAATAGGGAAACACCATATTACGTTTGTTTATCTTATGCACAAGATGATATGGCACAATATTTCATTCTTATTTTTCCTCCTTTGTATTTGCATAGTTTATAGTGCTTTGGCTTATTATTTTAGTTTATTAAAATTTTGAAAGTAAGGAGATATTAGTGTGTCACTATTCTCTCTCATCTCAGGTCAGGATAAACCAAGTGCCACAGTGTTTGTGTCTTTTTTTTTTTTTTTTTAAATCTCACTACTCAGTATGACCAAAAGGAAAACTACTCAACCAGACCCAAACTGAGTTAACAGATGCTGTGTCTCATAGCAGAAGGTGTGGGTGAAAATTCATCCAGGAAACATTATCAAGATTGCCTGTTAGTGATAATAAGCTCAAAAAATAGCATAGGTATTTTGGTCCCAGAAAGTTGTCTCTTTATTTCTAGGAAATGCTCTGTGAATAAGCACTAGGATAAAATAACCAGGGCTAAAGGTTAAAGCACAAATTAGATATGGACAGTGCCTATGCCATTAGAATTGCCAAGACAGTCCTCTGCTTAGGTGTGGTTTTTTATTCATAACCTAGTGGAAACTGAAGAGGAAAAGGTTAGAGTTTAATTTAATACTTGGAGTGTCCTAGAATTATATGATAATATTTTAATATCAGGTATATGCTTCTAATTGTCTTTCATTCTTTATTCATTTTTCTATCTGTGGGGCTATTTCGTAAGAATAAAAATCTTGAAAAAGGAATGATTTATAAATCAGGCATGTTTACACGGATGAAAAGATAGTTTAAGTATAAACCTTGTGTTCAATAACTATATCCTATTTTAAGTCATTTATTCCTAAATCTACCAATGTATGCACAGAATCACAATATTCAGTCCAACAGACCCTACATTATTCTCTGATACAAGTTAAGGAAAACTAGTTATGGCATTCTGGAAACTTCCTTGGTCAATTTGAATTATTTTTGATCCACAGTGAATTATTTGTGAAAATAAAAGTATATCAATGGATAAATAAATTTCAGTAAATAAAATTAATTTGTAAAACACACACAAATACAAAGATTGTAAAATTAATCCTTAATACAATTTTATTGTATATAACAGGCATTGAAAGTTCCCNAGAATTTTCTAAGTGATGAGAGGGATAAAGATGTATTTTATTACATTAATGAGGTGACCTTTAGAATTCTAAGGATGGGACTGCTTGCCAGGGTAGCCACTCTTGTAATTGGAGGGTTGGAACTTTCATTCCCACACCCTGATTTCTGGGGAGGGAAAAAGGGCTGGAGTTTGACTCAATCACCAATCACCAATGATTTAATCAAACAGGGCTTTGTAGCAAAGCTTTCCTAAAACCCCTAAAGGGAAGAGTTTGAAAAGCTTCAAGGCAGGTGAACCCATAGAGATTTGGGGGCACAACAAATCTGTTCATAAGACAAGGGAACCCTTTGTCCTTTCCCCATACCTTGTCCTGTGAACTTCCATTCTACTATTCCTGAGTTATACCCTTATATATAAACTGATGATTTAGCAAGTAAAATATTTCTCTGAGTATTGTGAGCTACCCTAGCATAACAGAACCCAAGAAGGAGATCTTGGAAACTTGATTTACAGCAAGTTGATCAGAAGCACAAGTTTCTGACTGTTAGCTGAGTTTATGTAGGATTAAATCCTTAACCTGCGGGATTTGATTTCCAGGTAGATATTGTTAAGGTTCAGTGGAATTTGGCTGCTAGTATCTAATACTTGCTTGGTGTTGTGAAGGACAACTCCCACTCCCTCCCACCCAGCAGCCCCCCCACCCCAACCCCATNCCCAACCCAATACACACATATTGAAATTGGATATAGGACACTAAAAGGTTTGAGATAAAATCAGAGCAGTCACGCTAAAGATTTTTATTGCTTTTAATCCTTAGATAACTATGCTTTCATAAGTCTCATTCTGTGTAAGTTTCTAACCATAGGCTTTTAAAAGTTGTTGTTGTTCAATCTCTCAGCTGTGTCTGACTCTTTGTGACCCTAGAGACTGTGTCACACCAGGCTTCCCTGCCCATAGAATTCTCCAGGCAAGAACACTGGAGTGGGTAGCCTTTCATTTCTCCAGGGTGTCTTCCCAACCCAGCGACTGAACCCAGGTCTCCTATATTGCAGGCAGAGTCTTTACTGTCTGAGCTACCAGGGAAGTCTGTCTTTCAGTTCTCCTGGATTTTGCTCAAATTCATGTCCATTGAGTTAAGAATACTTGCAGTAGCAAAGAACTGAAAATCCTTTTAGTGAGTTTAAATTAGTAGGGCATTATTTTGGTCACTTTCAAAGAAATCTAGAGATCCTGGTTGCTGTCAACAGGGTAGCACTTAACATGAGTTGCATTTCAGCAGTGTCATCGAGGTACAGAAAAATTTTCTTGATGTCCGATGCAGGATGCAGGATGCAGGATGCAGGGTGCTTGGGGCTGGTGCAAGGAGAGGACCCAGAGAGATGGTATGGGGTGGGAGGTGGGAGGGGATTCGTGTTTGGGAACGCATGTACACTCGTGGTGAATTCATGTCAATGTTTGGCAAAACCAATACGGTAATGTAAGGTAAACTAAAGTTAAAATAAAAATTTAAAAATAAAGGCAAAAAAAGAAAAAAAGAAAAATTTTCTCTAGCTATTTACACTTCCATGTTGTGTTTTGATCAAATGCATGTGACCTCATAAGTCCCTGCAGCTCTAGGCCTCAGGTTCACGTTCAAGAAAGAAAGAAGGAATATCACCAACTGTTATTTGTCCTTTTTTACTAAGAAAGGAACAATGCTTTTCTAGAATCCTCTACTGGAAAGAATTTCCCTGATGTCTCACTGACCATATGTGGGTCACCCTCCATATCAAGCTACAAAGGAGTTGGGTTAAGTAAAGAACTGATAATGCATAGGACTATCATCATTGATAGAGAAACAACACGATAATCATATCATATGTGGCTTGGACACACAGCCCACACAAAATGAGGAAATCTGTAAGCAAGAACAATAGTAGAATAAATATCAGGTGACAATTCCCTATCCAGTACAGTAAATGCTTTCCAATATTATAAACAAATAAAACTGCAACTCATATTTTGACAAATGGCCGGGTGAATGTTGCACAGCAAGTAAGATGAGACTGAGTCCGTGTCTCTCCTTACACTGAGGCAAAACCTTCGTTCACATGCCTCACCATTCATCTGACTCAAATATTTTTGAAAATGTTGTGAGAAAAATTAATGATAAAGCACAACTGTCTGAAATGCTCCATCATAGTAAGAAAAAGAAGAATGTTCAGAAAACAAATGTGAATCTTCATTTTTAAAGAGTAGATTCTCTCCTAAGACTCTTGGAATAAGACACAAATCTCTTCTTTCTTGAAACGTAATGAGAGTATAATATTAACATATCCAGTTAGAAATTCCTGATGGTTTTCAACAACTTTATGAGTGCACATTGTGTGTTGTTGTTTTTTGTTTTGTTTTGGTTTTTTGCCTAACATAATAAACCCTTTGGACAATTCCAGGCATGAAGTATAAAGCAAATCATCTAATTATAACAAAAACCTGTGCATTTCAAAACCCATATTTTAACATTCACCTAATGTAAAGCTTATGTTTCACTGGGAAAAATATTGGTATCTCTGATTCTTACAGATGTTTTTAAAAAAGCAGCATGGGGAGTGGATTGAATTATTGCCACTAGAGTTTTGGAAAATGTATTTGATTTTAATTTATAAACATAAGTATATCTTTGATCATTCTTCAAGGGCAGAGACGTATCTTGGAGGTAATGTTTCATTTAAATCTTTGATGCCTGATAAAATCCCAAAGTATTCAAGTTGAAAGATTTGATAGTCTACAGAGGAGAGAGAATCTTATTGCTGCCATCTGTAATGAAATTTGGTATTTCTGCTTTAGTTACCTTGAGCGACCGGTGTACAGAAGCATGGTGCTTTGCCATACACTGGGCAATATTTGTACAGATTTAGGGAAAAACCACATATGTTATCTGTGCTACATTCTGTCCATGCCTTCTTCCTCTTCCCCTCAAAAATTTTTATGCTATTCCTCCACAATTGATCATTTGGAATGAGACACTGTCAGATGAATAGAAGAACTTAATCATTTTTGAGTGATATGTGACATTCCTAACCTTCTCTTTAAGGCACAGTCAACATCAGCAGTGGGTTATTTAAAAGTGTGTATGTCTCCCCATCAATCTTTAATCCATAGTTTTCAAAACTGCGTCTCCTCTTGTCTTTGCTGGAGCTGATCGTTTGTTTTATTTGACTCAAGGATCTGCTTGATTTAGAAGCTGGAAATACACATCTGTAGTATTGACAAAAACCTATTCGTAAAATGTGGAGATTCTGCCATATGTACCAGAAGAAAAGCAATGTGGCAAAGCGAAGTACAAAATTATTTCTGTCTTGGTTTTATGTTTGAGTCATATATCTCTGCCTTTTTATGAACAGCATGGATATTTGGAAGAATTACGTCTGAGTCATAAATCCCAATTTGTCTAGGACATGACTAATAGGTGTCTTTAACATCGTGAGATGATATTACTGTCTTATCTTGCAAAATTTTTTAAACTTTCAATCACAAATAAGAGAGGTCATACTTAAATGCCGAACATTAACATTCACCTCATCAAGAGATGTTGCCACTGCCTTTTCTAGATCACTTTGCACAAACATGTCATATTCACATATAGCTTTTTTTATTTTGTTATTTAATCAGTAGAATTATTCTGCTTGATTTCAGTCCATAGATGTTTTTAGAAGGGTGTGCAAGAGATAAACTTAGAAAATGAGTTAAAAAGCATACAATTGAATAACATCTATTTCATGCATGGAGAACTATAAATCTTATTGAATTGAATAATGGTGCAAAGTGGTTTCATTTTTCCATAAACTATGAAAATTTATGGAACTTTCTAAATTCTCAAAAAATATGAAATATTTGTCTAAAATGCTTCCCTTGATCTTCTGGTTTTATGGAGCAGGTTATAAGTTAGAGTTCAAGATTCGCACAATATATAAGAGAAATCTGAAAATACTGAAGATATGTGAGATCATGAAGAGGAGCTAAAAAGCCTCTTGAAGGTGAAAGAGGAGATCGAAAAAGTTGGCTTAAAGCTCAACATTCAGAAAACAAAGATCATGGCATCCGGTCCCATCACTTCATGCGAAATAGATGGGGAAACGGTAGAAAGTGTCAGACTTTATTTTTTTGGGCTCCAGAATCACTGCAGATGGTGACTGCAGCCATGAAATTAAAAGACGCTTACTCCTTGGAAGAAAAGTTATGACCAACCTAGATAGTATATTCAAAAGCAGAGACATTACCTTGCCGACTAAAGTCCGTCTAGTCAAGGCTATGGCTTTTCCTGTGGTCATGTATGGATGTGACAGTTGGACTTTGAAGAAAGCTGAGCGCCAAAGAATTGATGCGTTTGAACTGTGGTGTTGGAGAAGACTCTTGAGAGTCCCTTGGACTGCAAGGAGATCCAACCAGTCCATTCTGAAGGAGATCAACCGTGGGATTTCTTTGGAAGGAATGATGCTGGAGCTGAAACTCCAGTACTTTGGACACCTGATGCGAAGAGTTGATTCATTGGAAAAGACTCTGATGCTGGGAGGGATTGGGGGCAGGAGGAGAAGGGGACGACCCAGGATGAGATGGCTGGATGGCATCATGGACACGATGGATGTGAGTCTGAGTGAACTCTGGGAAATGGTGATGCTCAGGGAGGCCTGGCGTGCTGCGATTCATGGGGTCTCAGAGTCGGACATGACTGAGCGACTGAACTGACTGACTGAAGGGAAGGTCTTATGTTAATGCATGAAACAGACAACAGGTTGACAGTTACAGCATGTTAAGTATAAAACCTAATCATTTAGTCATAAATTTCTGATGGTAATGAAGAGGTCCACCAGAACCTCAGTTTTTAGTCATGTAGAAGATTGTTTAGAACCAGAATGTGAATTCATAAAATATACTGAGTGGAGTATCTCTGACTAGAGGCCAGTAAGGAAGAGTACTTGGAGAGAGACTTAGAAAAACATGCAGAGATTTGGCTGGCTAGTTTAAAATCTACTGAAATGGAGCACCAAAAGAGAGAAAATTCTGAGACTTATTTTGGGTTCCCATCCATGGGGAGCAGAATTTGAAGCTTTACTTTAACTTTTTTTTTTTCCTATCTTCAGTTCAGTTCTGTCTCTCAGTCGTGTCCGACTCTTTGCGACCCCATGAATCGCAGCACACCAGGCCTCCCTGTCCATCACCAAACTCCCGGAATTCACTCAGACTCACGTCCATCAAGTCAGTGATGCCATTCAGCCATCTCATCCTCTATCGTCCCCTTCTCCTCCTGCCCCCAATCCCTCCCAGCATCAAAGTCTTTTCCAATGAGTCAACTCTTCGCATGAGGTGGCCAAAGTACTGGAGTTTCAGCTTTAGCATCATTCCTTCCAAAGAAATCCCAGGGTGATCTCCTTCAGAATGGACTGGTTGGTTCTCCTTGCAGTCCAAGGGATGCTCAAGAGTCTTCTCAGGTAGTTTTTATTTATTTATTTATTTTTGGCTTAAGAAAGTGAAGTTGCTCAGTCCTGTCTGACTCTGTGTGACCCCATAGATGGCAGCCCACCAGGCTCCCCCATCCCTGGGATTCTCCAGGCAAGAACACTGGAGTGGTTTGCCATTTCCTTTTCCAGTGCATGAAAGTGAAAAGTGAAAGTGAAGTCACTCAGTCGTGTCCAACTCTTTGGGACCCCATGGACTGCAGCTTACCAGGCTCCTCAGTCCATGGGATTTTCTAGTCAAGAGTATTGGAGTGGGTTGCCATTGCCTTTTCCAGGGGATCTTCCCAACCCAGGAATCAAACCCAGGTCTCCCTCATTGCAGGCAGATGCTTCACCATTTGAGCCACATTGTTTTACAATAGATATCTTGTGTCAGTTCCAGACTCTGAACGAAAATGGTGCTGATTTTGGTCTCTGATAGAATATTTATGAAATTGTCATAGGGAAGAATAAACCTGATTCCACATATTCTACTGTATTTGCTATAAATTAATCATTAAAGAGAGTTTTCTTGGTGGCTCAGTGCTAAAGAATCTGTCTGCAGGAGATGTAGGAGATGTGGGTTTGATCTGTGCATCAGGAAGACCCCCTGGAGAAGAGCATGGCAATTCACTCCAGTATTCTTGCCTGAAGAATCCCATGGACAGAGGAACCTGGCAGGCTGCAGTTCATGGAGTCACATAGAGTCAGACACAAGCAAAGTGCTTTAGGATGCAGACAGTCACTAAAGAGATGTTGCCTATAGCTTAAAGCATATATAATGGCTCATGTCTGGGAACCCTGACTCCAGTGTCAGAGTGTTATACTAAAATACCTTTATTTAGCGTATAGGAAACATTCCGACCAGCACTATCTGAGAATGCCTGCAAAAAAAGAAGAAATTAAACATGCCATCCGAAGTTGCTCAGAACCACCTACTCCTATCATCCAAACCCAGGTAAGATGGTTCTTCAGGACGCTAATCTGCCATTTTCTCAACATGCTGGTTTTCCAAGTGAAAGTTGCTCAGTCGTGTCTGACTCTTTGCAACCCCACTGACTATATAGTCCATTGAATTATCCAGGCCAGAATACTGGAATAGGTCGTCTTTCCCTTTTCCAGAAGAGGGATCAAACCCAGGTCTAAAGTCATTATCCCTTGTCCCAACAACTGATCTCTCAATTTACTGACCTGCCATGCAGTGAGCAGTATGAGCTTGGACTTAATAACAGAATAAAAGTGAAGTGGCAAATATAATCTCTAGATTTTACTATTAGAATTTTAAAATCAATCTTTTATCCATTATCTTTAGAATTTTCTTTCTACTGCACTAATTAGCCCCACACTCAAACACACCTACATACACATATCTCTTTTAAAAGTCACAATATTCATTGGAATATTTCTTGAATAAATACCACTTACTCAACATGTTGCAAACCTAGGACACTAGGATAAAATCGATATTTTTCAAGGAAAATTTGCTAAGAATTAGGTCATTTCTTCAATAAGTGAAAACCAAGGAACTTGGAAAATAATTCTAGAAAAATCAGTAAACCATAAGCAAAGTGCTTCCTTTTGAGATGACATTTAGGAAAGATCACTTTTGGCATAATTCAACCAACTCTTCCACACAAATTTCACTGTCAATTGTCCCTTATTTTCCATGTAGTTCTCTGTCATTTCTGTCCTTCAAAATATCTGGAGGATATTTTTCAAGTCTTTCATTGCCCATTTGGACATGAAGCCATACCAAAATCTCCTTCATAGGAAAAAGAAAGTGTAAAATTGCACTTATTTTACATTTCTTGTCTTTATTTCTCATGACTTATGTAATTATATTAATAGTAATATTTACTGGCCATGTCACATATTAACCTAGCATTATCAATGTAGGCATCACTGTTCTTCATGTTTACCATGAATATACCTGCAAATGTATTGCCATTGTTTCCAACTGAATACATGAAAATGAGAAATAAGCAAGATGTGACTCTAAATTACACTGAATTGATTAAAACCTGGAACATCTCTTTGGAGATTCAATAGCAATCAGTCTTTATCTTTCCATGGAAGAGCTGATTTTTGAAATTGGACAAATTCATTCTGGCCAATTTTGGATAATGAGATTTGCCATTCAGCTAGGTAATAGTGTTTTCTGCCCCAAATGCAGCTTTACTCAAAGGTAGTGAAATAGATTTTCTTGAGTCGTTCACAAATTGATCCTATTTCATTTACAAATTAGGAGTCCCAAATTTCTTGTGAGCTATGGCTATTGTGAGAATGGATATAGATACATACGTATTCCACTCAAATGATGAATGTAAAGATACCAAAGATTTCTAAGTTTTAATTTCATTTGCTATACATTTTATTTTATATCCTTGCCTTGCATAGTAATGCAAATCCTTTAACATAGGGATTAATTAATTATTTATTCAATGCAAACTATGGCCTATTGTTCAGCCATCTGTTTTTATAAACAATGGTTTATTAAAACACAGACATTAGGTTTAATTTATGTATTGCTTATGGATACTTTTATTATTCACCAGAGGAGCTGAGCATTTGAGATGGAGGTAGTCTGTCTTAAAAAGGCTAAACTATTTACTATGTAGCCCTTTACAGAAAAAGATTGTGACCTCTCCTTTTGAAAATACTACACTAGTGTGGTTCAGTTCAGTTGAGTCACTCAGTCGTGTCCGACTCTTTGCAACCCCATGGACTACAGCACACCAGGCCTCTCTGTCCATCACCAACTGTCAGAGTTCACACAAACCCATGTCCATTGAGTCAGCGATGTCATCCAGCCATCTCATCCTCTGTCGTCCCCTTCTCCTCCTGCCTTCAATCTTTCCGAGCATCAGGGTCTTTCCCAATGAGTCAGTTGTTCGCATCAGGTGGCCAAAGTATTGGAGTTTCAGCTGCAACATCAATTCTTCCAAAGAAGACTCAGGGCTGATCTCCTTTAGGATGGCCTAGTTGGATCTCCTTGCAGTCCAAGGGACTCTCAAGTGTCTTCTCCAGCACCACCTTTCAAAAGCAGCAATTTTTCGGTGCTCAGCTTTCTTTATAGTCCAGCTCTCACATACATACATGGCTACTAGAAAAACCATAGCCTTGACTAGACGGACCTTTGTTGGCAAAGTAATGTCTCTGCTTTTTAATATGCCATCTAGGTTGGTCATAATTTTCCTTCGAAGGAGTAAGCGTCTTTTACTTTCATGGCTATAGTCACCATCTGCAGTGATTTTGGAGCCCCCCCAAAATAAAATCTCTCACTGTTTCCATCATTTCCCCTTCCATTTGCCATCAAGTGATGTGACTGGATGCCATGATCTTCGTTTTCTGAATGTTGAGCTTTAAGCCTACTTTTTCACTCTCCTCTTTCACTTTCATCAAGAGGCTTTTTAGTTCTTCAATTTCTGCCATAAGGGTGGTATCATCTGTGTATCTGAGGTTATTGATATTTCTCCCAGCAATCTTGATTCCAGCTTTTGCTTCCTCCAGCCCAGAATTTCCCATGATGTACTCTGCATATAAGTTAAATAAGCACGGTGACAATATACAGCCTTGACGTTCTCCTTTTCCTATTTGGAACCAGTCTGTTGTCCCATGTCCAGTTCTAACTGTTGCTTCCTGACCTGCATACATATTTCTCAGGAGGCAGGTAAGGTGGTCTGGTGTTCCCATCTCTTTCAGAATACTATACTGGTAATAATGTCTTTTAGAATGAGAAATCAAGAAGCTTCTTCTTGTACTATAAATATCACACCATGCTCATAATAATACACTATGTCTTCCCAGGTGGCACTAGTTAGAAAGAACCCACCTGCCAATGTAGGAGATATATGAGATGCATCCCTGGGTTGGGAAGATCCCCTGGAGGAGGATACAACAACCCATTTCAGTATTCTTGCCTGGAGAATCCCATGTACAGAGGAGCCTGGTGTGCTACAGTCCATAGGGTCTCAAAGAATCTTACGAGACTGAAATGGCTTAGCATGCACAGACATTCATGCTGACAATATATTAAGATTCATCGGCCCCTCTGGAGAGCAGCAGTGCTCTCATAGAAGTTCTAGGGGTGGAGGCTCCATTGGTGTAAGGTAGAAATAAAAGAGAGAGAGAGAGGAAAGAAAAGGTGGGGCTAAACAAATGAAAAGCTCTGAGGGCATTTCACTTACATTTACTTACTGTAGGCAAATTGGTAATCAGATTCAAAGAGAACACATGCACTATTTCCTGTTATTCATTCCATGCACTGTTGTGTGGCATTGATCAGCACTAGAGCAAAGATTTCTCTTCAAATCAAGCTCATTGGAATCTTTCACAGGAATACATTCATCTTATACCTAAGAACAATTAAAAGAATAATTATCACAGAAAAAAATGGAGGGGAAAGGGAATCTAAGTGCATATTTTTTTAAGAATTTTAAAAAGTATGAATTATAATGATATACTATGTTTATTTTTATTGATTGCTTAATTTCAAGGAGCATAGATGAAAGATATTATAAATACAAAGAGCTATTATAAATACAAAAAATGGAGGGAATCAATTCACTGTGATGATATTTGCAGAAGAGTAATAAAGGGCTTATGGTGAAATTATAATAAAGAATTTCTTAGCAAATGCTGTGGCACAATTGTAAGAACAAGGTGACAAATTGGATATTATAGGTATTGGTGCAAAGAGAAATAGTGTTTATACATATGATTCAGATTGTTTTGATTGAGACATGCTTGTCCTACATTGCTTTAGTGATTGGAAACAATGTTTTCTATATTGGGATTTCATATTATACCTACTAAGACTGGCTTAATAATTGGTGGAGCATGATGCAAAATGAAAATTCAGGCACTTTAACCAAAATTATTAATCTCAAGACAGTGACAACAAAGTGTTATACCAACAATGGGCCTTCGAATTGCAGGTATAACTCAAGGAGGAGCACATCCCTGAACAGACCCTGTGGCCTACAATTTATTTTGAGAGGAGTGACCAGGACTTGTCATATTCATGCTAAAAGTAGCAGCAGCAGCAGCAGCGTGGCAGATATTTACTGAAAGACCAATTTAAAAGACTCTTGGCTCTTGAAAGAAAAACTATAAAAAACTTAGGGTATTAAAAAGCACAGACATTACTTTGCCAACAAAGGTCCATCTAGTCAAAGATATGGCTTTCCTAGTAGTCATAATAAAGATGTGAAAGTTGGACCATAATGCAAATGAGTGCCAATGAATGGATGCTTTTGAACTGTGGTGTTGGAGAAACCTCTTGAGAGTTCCTTGGACAGCAAGGGGATCAAATCAGTTAGTCCTAAAGGAAATCAACCCTGAATATTCATTAGAAGGACCGAGGCTTCTAATGCCAAGGCTGAAGCTCCAATACTTTGGCCACCTGATGTGAAGAGCCGACTCATTAAAAAAAGACTGCTGGGAAAGATTGAATGCAGGAGGAGAAGGGGACAACACAGTACAACATGTTTGGATAGTATCACCAAGTCAATGGACATCAGCAAGCTCCTGGAGATGGTGAAGAGCAAGGAAGCCTAGTGTGCTGAAGTCCATGGGGTCGCAAAAAGTCAGACAGGACTGAGTGACAGAGCAATGATATGCAGCTACTAGATAAAATGTAAACTACCATTTATTTTCCCTCCAAGCCAGTAAGTTAGATAATGTTATTAGTTCAATATCAAGAGGGAAAAATTCTCTGGGAAGTAATTTCAAGGAAAATATTCTAGAGAGTTCAAGATGTTCTAGAGCTAGGGCACAAGAGCTTCCATAAACTGATTTCATGTTCTTTTCAACTCTACTCATCACCTACAATATTCTGATACTATTTCCTAAGCACTATCTTCTAGATGCTTTGTGTTTAGTACTCTGTTACGTATAGGTGATAAATGAAAATGCTGCTGCTGCTGCTAAGTCACTTCAGTCGTGTCCGACTCTGTGCAACCCCATAGATGGCACCCCACCAGGCTCCCCCGTTCCTGGGATTCTCCAGGCAAGAACATTGGAGTGGGTTGCCATTTCCTTCTCCAGATAAATGAAACAGAGCCCCAGTAAGAAGAATGAGCAAGTAAATAAACAGATAACTAGATTACAATTGTGGTAGCTGTTTTGAAAAAAAAAAAAAAAGAATAAAATGCTGATTGTGGTTAATCTGAGGAATTTAAGATACAAGGTTTAGGGAGGTCATCTCTGAAGAACTACTTTTTAAGCTGGGCTCCAAAGGACAGGAAGAAACCCACAACTGTAATTTCTAGGACAAGAGTTTCATAGGCTTAAAAGAGCTTCTACAGATGCCACAAAGTGTTCAATTCAGTTGCTTAGTCATGTCCAATTTTTGAGATCCCATGAATCGCAGCACATCAGGCCTCCCTGTTCATCACCAGCTCCCGGAATTCACCCAGACTCATGTCCATCGGGTCAGTGATGCCATCCAGCCATCTCATCCTCTGTCGTCCCCTTCTCCTCCTGCCCTCAATACCTCCCAGCATCAGGGTCTTTTCCAATGAGTCAACTCTTCGCATGAGGTGGCCAAAGTATGTTTCAGTTTTAGCATCAGTCCGTCCAGTGAACACCCAGGACTCATCTCCTCTAGAATGGACTGGTTGGATCTCCTTTCAGTCCAAGGGACTCTCAAGAGTCTTCTCCAACAGCGCAGTTCAAAAGCATCAATTCTCCAGCACTCAGGTTTCTTCACAGTCCAACTCGCACATCCATACATGACCACTGGAAAAACCATAGCCTTGACTAGACGGACCTTTGTTGGCAAAGGAATATCTCTGTTTTTAATATGCTATCTAGGTTAGTCATAACTTTCCTTCCAAAGAGTAAGCGTCTTTTAATTTCGTGGCTGCAATTACCATCTGCAATGATTTGGGAGCCCCCAGAAATAAAGTCGGACACTGTTTCCACTGTTTCCCCATCTATTTCCCATGAAGTGATGGGACTGGATGCCATGATCATTTTCTGAATGTTGAGCATTAAGCCAACTTTTTCACTCTCCTCTTTCAATTTCATCAAGAGGCTATTTAGTTCTTCACTTTCTGCCATAAGGGTGGTATCATCTGCATATCTGAGGTTAGTGATATTTCTCCTGGCAATCTTGATTCGAGCTTGTGTTTCTTCTAGTCCAGCCTTTCTCATGATGTACTCTGCATATAAGTTAAATAAGCAGGCTGACAATATGCAGCTTTGACATACTCCTTTTCCTATTTGGAACCAGTCTGTTGTTCCATGTCCAGTTCTAACTGTTTTTTCCTGACCTGCATATAGGTTTCTCAAGAGGCAGGTTAGGTGGTCTGGTATTCCCATCTCTTTCAAAATTTTCCACAGTTTATGTTATCCACACAGTCAAAGGCTTTGGTATAGTCAATAAAGCAGAAATAGATGTTTTTCTGGAACTCTCTTGCTTTTCCCATGATCCAGCAGATGTTGGCAAGTTGATTTCTTGTTCCTCTGCCTTTACTAAATCCAGCTTGAACATCTGGCAGTTCATGGTTCACATATTGCTGAAGCCTGGCTTGGAGAATTTTGAGCATTACTTTACTAGCATGTGAGATGAGTGCAATTGTGTGGTAGTTTGAGCATTCATTGGCATTTCCTGTCTTTGGGATTGGAATGGAAACTGACCTTTTCCAGTCCTGTGGCCACTGCTGAGTTTTCCAAATTTGCTGGCATATTGAGTGCAGCACTTTCACAGCATCATCGTTCAGGATTTGAAATAGCTCAATTGGAATTCCATCCCCTCCACTAGCTTTGTTCATAGTGATGCTTTCTAAGGCCCACTTGACTTCCCATTCCAGGATGTCTGGCTCTAGGTGAGTGATCACACCATCGTGATTAGCTGGATCATGAAGATTTTTTTGTTCAGTTCTTCTGTGTACTCTTGCCACCTCTTCTTAACATCTTCTGCTTCTGTTAGGTCCATACCATTTCTGTCCATTATCGAGCCCGTCTGCATGAAATGCTCCTTTGGTATCTAATTTTCTTGAAGTGATCTCTAGTCTTTTCCATTCTATTGTTTTCCTCTATTTCTTTGCATTGATCGCTGAGGAAGGCTTTCTTATCTCTTCTTGCTATTCTTTGGAACTCTGCATTCAAATGGGAATATCTTTCCTTTTCTCCTTTGCTTTTCACTTCTCTTTTTTACACACCTATTTGTAAGGCCTCCTCAGACAGCTATTTTGCTTTTTTGCATTTCTTTTCCATGGGAATAGTCTTGTTCCCTGGCTCTTGTACAATGTCATGAACCTCCGTCCATAGTTCACCAAGCACTGTATCTATCAGATCTAGTCCCTTAAATCTATTTCTCACTTCCACTGTATAATCATAAGGGATTTGATTTAGGTCATACCTGAATGGTCTAGTGGTTTCCCTACTTTCTTAAATTTAACTCTGAATTTGGCAATAAGGAGTTCATGATCAGAGCCACAGTCAGCTCATGGTCTTGTTTTGGCTGACTGTATAGAGCTTCTCCAACTTTGGCTGCAAAGAATATAATCAATCTGATTTTGGTGTTGACCATCTGGTGATGTCCATGTGTAGAGCCTTCTCTTGTGTTGCTGGAAGAGGGTGTTTGCTATGACCAGTGCATTCTATTAGCCTTTGCCCTGCTTCATTTTGTATTCCAAGGCCAAATTTGCCTGTTACTCCAGGTGTTTCTTGACTTTCCACTTTTGCATTCCAGTTCCCTATAATGAAAAGGACATCTTTTTGGGGTGTTAGTTTTTTAAAAGTCTTGTAGGTCTTCATAGAACTGTTCAACTTCAGCTTCTTCAGCGTTACTGGTTGGGTCATAGACTTGGATTCCCGTGATATTGAATGGTTTGCCTTGGAAACAAACAGAGATCATTCTGTTGTTTTTGAGATTGCATTCTAGTACTGCATTTCAGACTCTTCTGTTGACCATGATGGCTACTCCATTTCTTCTAAGGGATCCCTGCCCACAGTAGTAGATATAATGGTCATCTGAGTTAAATTCACCCATTCTGGTCTATTTTAGTTCGCTGAGTCCTAGAATGTCGACGTTCACTCTTGCCATCTCCTGTTTGACCACTTCCAATTTGCCTTGATTCATGGATCTAACATTCCAGGTTCCTATGCAATATTGCTCTTTATAGCATCATACCTTGCTTCTATCACCAGTCACATCCACAGCTGGGTATTGTTTTGGCTTTGGCTCCATCCCTTCATTCTTCCTGGAGTTATTTCTCCACTGATCTCCTATAGCATATTGGGCACCTACCGACCTGGGGAGTTCCTCTTTCAGTATCCTATCGTTTTGCCTTTTCATACTGTTCATGAGGTTCTCAAGGCAAGAATAGTGAAGTGGTTTGCCGTTTCCTTCTCCAGTGGACCATATTCTGTCAGACCTCTCCACCATGACCCGTCCGTCCTGGGTGGCCCCACACAGCAGGGCTTAGTTTCATTGAGTTATACATGTCTGTGATCTGTGTGATCAGATTGGCTAGTTTTCTGTGATTATGGTTTCAGTGCATCTGCCCTCTGATGCCCTCTTGCAACACCTACTGTCTCACTTGGGTTTCCCTTAACTTGGACGTGGGGTATCTCTTCATGGCTGCTCCAGCAAAGCACAGCTGCTGCCCCTTACCTTGGACGAGGTCACCCTGCCTGACCTTGAACGTGGAGTAGCTCCTCTCGGCCCTCCTGCACCCTCACACCCACCGCTCCTTGGACGTGGGGTAGCTCCTCTCACTGCCATGAAGTGTACAGATGTCTAAAGTGTTCCAGATGCTGAAAAAATCCCAAGGTGGCCTGACTATAGTGACCAACCACATGGGATAGAATGAAGTTAGAATTGTGTGCAGGGGAATATCATGTTGGACTGTATAGGCCATGACATGAGTTTTGTTCCATTTTTAATGCAAAAGAAAACCACTAAATTTTACTTACTGGGCTGGCATCATGAGATTTACATTTACTAAATATGATTTCAGCTACTATATATTGATGAGTTAGAGTGGAGGAAAATAATATGGGAAATAGGTGGCCATTTCAGTACATCAGTCAAGAAAGGATACTGGCACAAGGGAGTGCAGGAGAGATGAAGAAAAATGGACTTATTTGAGGGAAGTTTATGATGTGAATTGTGGACTTTGTTGTCACTGGGCTCTGGGGGAGGGAGGAGATGAGAGGAGCACATGGCTTCCTCTGAGACAAGCAGAGCAGATGGATCATGGGTTTGAAATGGGAAATGGAAGACACTGACTTAGGGATCAAAACTTTTTCTTGCAACATATTCATTTAGCTATTCATATGGTACTTCTAAGCTTAGATGTCAAGAAAGCAGTTGGATATATAGGTCTCATGCTCACAGAAAATACCCCGGAGATGTAAATTGGCCTCCTGATGGTTTCTGTGGCATTTAAAAACCATTCAGGTGAGCAGGCTCTCCAGGCAACAGAACCTAGACTGAAAAGAGAATCCAGCCCTTGATCGAGACCTAAAAATCTTAACTTTTTACAGTCTGATAGAACAGGCTATTCTAGCAAACTAGATGTACTAAACATGCTAAGGTATGCCAGCAAACTAGATTAAGAACAAGTGATCAATAAGGTAGGAAAAAAAAAAGAGTATGAAATCATGAAATCCAACAAGAAACAGTAACACTTAACCATGTCAAGTGCTGCTGACAGGATTAAGTTTAAAATCAGGTAAAAAACTTTCTGAGGAAGGTAGCATGTTGTATTGTGTTCCAAATATTTAGGAACAGAGACAAGCTCTCAGTATCATATTTAATAGAGTCAATTTTGGTATGCACAGAAAGGTCAGAAAAATAGAAAATGATTTCAAAAGTCAATCATTATGCAACGTCATAATGCACTATTATTTGGGGGAAAAAAAACAAATCTCTGTTTTCAGGCAGCTGGTTGCCAGATCCAGTATTCCACTGTGATGGTGACTCAGCTGTACTCTGACCTATCCTTCATGCAATTAACGTTTCCTTCTAATTTGCTTCACTGTACCTCATGATTTTTTGTTTACTTACTTATTATATATTTCCTTAAGAACTTGACCAGTTGTGCAACGCATGTATGTCTGATCCCTTAACAATACTTAATGTTTACTTTCTCTGTGAATTGTTGCTGTTCTTTAGTCACTCACTTGGTGTCCAAGTCTTTTGTGACCCTAGGGACTGTAGACTGACAGGCTGCTCTGTCCATGCAGTTTCCCGGGCGCTTTGAAATTCTATTTCCATACTGGAATGGGTTGTCATTTCTTTCTCGAAGAGATCTTCCCAACCCATGTCTCTTGTCTCCTGCATTGGCAGGAGAGTTCTTTACCACTGAGCCACTTGGGAAGTCCCTCTCTGTCAATACATCAGTTTAAATTATGAGTCATGCCATGCAATATTGTTTAGTACAAGATAATCTCTGCTTTTCACATTTCTCATACTAAGTCACCTCACTTCAAATAATAGTGATGGGATTCCAAGTTAAAAAGCTTTTTGATGTAAAAGGAAATATATTTTTAAAAAATTCTTTTGAACATGCTTCAGAAAATGTAAAGCCTTGATGTGAACTATGGCTTTGGTTGTACGAAATTTGAACATGGAAAGTAAATGAAAGTGCTTAGAGAAAGTATTCCGAATGGATTAATAATATGAATTAGGAAAAAACAAAAACGACAAAATAAAAAAAAAAAAAACAAGAAATTTTGAGGTGTTTGTGATCTTGTTGAGAAGAGTTTTTACTCTAAGGAAATTGAGTTTCAGTTTTACCAATAAGAATATTAGTACTGATGTACTAGTTAGAGAGTATTGTGTTTCATCTAACAACCTGAAGATGTCCTTAATTGGTACTTCTGGGTCCTACGGTAGTAAAATCTTTTTCTAAGATGCCTTCCTTGGATTCAGGTCTAAGTATGAGCGCCCTCTGGTGTTTATATCCAGTATATATCATAAAATTGTACATTTTAGCATTGGAACTCGATATTCTTCAGGCATTAACTAATCCCAAAAGAGAGTGTGTAAAAGCAATATTTACATGTTAAATGCATATCGGTGTCGGTTTTGATTTAAATTCAAACTGAATTGCATTTTAACAAAAAAATAATTTCAATTTTTCAATCGAATAAAAGTGGCATCAAAAATGTAGTTTTAATTTAGAAAACAGTCCATTTGGCCATGGGTTAATTTCCATGCATACGACCATTTTATTCAATCTGTTTATGTTATAAAGTGGCAAATATCCACTCTCATATACATACATTAATGTAACAAGTATAGAAATCAGAATTGTTTCCATAGAAACAAAGTTTGGAAGATTCACTCCTCAGCACTGGTTTAGTTCCAGGTGTTTAAAAGAAGTAAGTGGAAGATTGATGTGATTTTTTTTGTCAAAAATATAATCAATAATGAAATGGATTAGTACAGTAAGGTAAATAAACAAAAATATGTGTTTATATTAACCTATTAGATATTCATTATGGAGGCCTTGGATTCACGGCTTTGGTGAGTTCACCTAACCCAGGTTCTCTGACTATATGTGCAAAAACCTATTACTTCAGATGAAGAGACTATGCAAAGGAAGACAAAAGACTTTGTATTGATAAGGCACTAATTCTATGTTAATATCTCACTGCTTTATTTTATCCTTGCAAATAATCTTGCTATCTTCATTATATCAATGAGGAAATTAATTCAGTGAATGATTAAATAGGCTGGCATATCATATTACTAGTAAGTAAAAGAATTGATATTCAGATTCCTCTCTGGTTGGCTACTACATTGAAATTACAGGACAGAATGGCAATTACCTGGGACCAGATAAGAGTTAGTGCTGAATAATGTTTTTGCATTTTATAGAAAACAGTTGGATATAATAAATGAAATACACAATACTAATGTTCCAGATGAAGGATTTACATGAAATAATTATTCAAGAAAAACCACAAAGCCTAAAGAAGAGAGGGGTAAAATAAAGAATTTATCCACAGGTAAACTTGAACTATTTTGAGATAGAAACCACAATAGTTCATCAAAGAGGGTTTTATACTTTCTCTATCTCCATCACCTTTCCCCTGATAGCTCAGTTGGTAAAAAATCCACCTGCAATGCAGGAGACCATGGTTCGATTCCTGGGTTGGAAACATCCCTGGAGAAGGGAAAGGCTACTCACTCCAGTATACTGGCTTAGAGAATTCCATGGGCTGTATAGTCCATGGGATTGCAAAGAGTTGGACACAACTGAGTGACTTTCACTTTCACTTTCTCTCTCATTATACACGACTAAATATAATTGGTACGTGTTCTAAGTACTGGCTGTGAAGAAATAAGGGAAATTATTCATTATATGAATCATACAACAATTTAAAGGAATGAGATCCTGGGACTGTTTAACATATATCCAATTTGGGAAACTTGAATCTAGATATCTGGAATGTGGCAATTCTATCTTAGCCTCACACGGAAATAGAAAAGGGAGTATATAAGAAGATGTACAACATCATTAATCATAGGGGAAATAAAAATCAAAATTACAATGAGATAACTCGTCAGACCAATCAGAATGGCCATAATCAAAAAGTCTACATACAATGAATACTGGAGAAGGTGTGGAGAAAAGGAATCCCTCCTACAGTTTTGGGAATATAAATTGGTGCTGCCAATGTGGAGAACAGTACGGAGATTCCTTAAGAAACCAAAAATACAGCTACCATATTATCCAGCAATCCCACTACTGGGTGTATATCTTGAGAAAAACACACTGCAAAAGGATATATGCACCCCTGTATTCGCTGTTTACAATAGCCAAGGTATGGAAGCTACCGAAATGTCCATTAAGAGATGAATGGGTAAAGAATAATTGGTACATATATTCAATAGAATATTACTCAGTCATTAAAAAAAAAGAATGAAGCAATACCATTTGCAGCATCATGGATGGACATGGAGTTTATCATACAAGGGAAGTAAGACAGAGAAAGGCAAATATGATATTTCTTATAAGATCTAAAAAAAAATGATAAAAATGAACTTATTTACAAACCAGAGATAGACTCACAGACTTAGAGAACAAACTTATGGTTACCAATGGGAAAGGGTGGGAGGAATAGATAGGGAATTTGGGATCTACATGTACACACTGCTATTTTAAAATAGATAACCAACAAGTATAACAAGTATACTATATACCGCAGGAAACTGCTCAATAATCTGTAAGAACCTAAATGAGAAAAGAATTTGAAAAATAATAGATACATGTAACATATAACTAACTCACTTTGCTGTACAACTGAAATATTGTTAATCAAATATATTCCAATGTGAATTAAACCTTTTAAAAAGACAATAGCAATAGCAAGAAAGGGGAGTAGCTTTCAGGACGTATGTCTCTGTGGGATTAGCTCAGCCTGGGGAGGTCCTCAGAATCCTGTTTCACTATTCTGTCTTTAAAGTACCTTCATAGATACTCATTCCTCTGGATCAAAGCATGGGTGAATCTTAGAAGAAGCTTACTTAGAAGACGCTTATTTTAAGGAAGCATTTCAGATGGATCGATATTAGAGCTGTTTTAAATTGTTTTATTAATTTATATAGTTTATATTCACACTTCAGTTTCTCTGTTAAGGAAATAGAGTTTAATACACATAGTGCTCTTGCAAGTGTCTCAGCATAAAGAATAACATGCATTCTTAGCATTTAAAATGTCTTGCTGATTTAGGCACCCAGAATAAGTCAAGAGACATGGCAGACTATTTTTGAAAATGAACTTTAGGTGTACAGCTTACAGTTGACAGAAAAATTCTAGTGATCTTGTTTCCTTAAACTGTTTCGAAAATATCTTCATTCTAAAGATGAGATTATCAACATATTGACTGAATAATTCTTGTGAAGTAACTATTTTTCCATAAACATGGGAAAACTAAAATTAAATAAACAGGTGGGGATTTTGAGTGTAAAGACAGTATTCAATGGAGAAAGAAAAGTAAGTGATTATTTGTTATTTTAGCAATTGCTTTGATTCTTTTGGTTTTTTATCAGTAGCTGATGTTACTCACTTCCTAAGGAGTTCTGCTGTATGGTTTTTGTGAACTTTTGTAAACTGTGGTGGTAGATTAGTTGCTAAGTCCTCTCTGACTCTTGCAACCTCATGGGCTGTAGCCCGCCAGGCTCCTCTGTCCTTGGGGTTTTGCAGGCAAGAACAGTAGAGTGGCTTGCCATTTCCTTCTCCAGGGAATCTTCCAGACCCAGGGATTGAACCCGAGTCCCTTACACTGCAGCAGATTCTATACTGAAGGAGCTACCATGGGACTGTATTTTATTCCAGTTATTTATTTTAGGATATTATAGATCATGAGGTTTTAATACTGGAACTAATGAGCAGGGATCTGTATCTCCCTCTCACACAGAGGGTCTCATGTTCTGTGGATGGAATGCAGAGGTACCTCTGATTCCACAGTGTTTCTTTTAACAAAGCAATGAAAACCAGCACAATTCTCTAAAGAATCCATGTCCTGTCAGCATGTCTCCCAGTATGTTTCTTTCCCAATGTCTAAAAAGTCAGGATCCAGAATCTACAAATTAATCTTTCTGTCCTCCAGGGCATGTGAGGTTTTTATCTGCCCTTTCCTGATTTTCTACATCTTTGTTAAATGCTTCCAAGCTACAGGAGTAGAATAAATGTCCTGCCACTCAGAGAATCCTCACAGCCCAGCAGGATAGGCATTTCCTGGGAGCATTTTAAGAATTCAGCAGTTCAGGACCCAACCTGTACCCTCAGAAACAGGATCTACATTTTAACATGATCCTCACAAGATTAATGTTAAGATTATTGTCTGAGAAGCACTGGTAATGGACCCGTGGAACAAGTATGTATAAATGTGTACTTTAATTCCAACAAACCCACTGGAAGAATTTCTTCATTGCCCTTTGTACCCCAATATTTTATTCAATCTTAATCTATCCTCTACATTCTCCTTCCAAGTTAGCTTTGTTACCTTCTTCAAACCATCATTATATATTGTTTCTTTTGGAGGATTTATCTCTTGAGCTTAATCCATTTGTTGGATCTTAAAATTTGGCTTGATTCTGAGTTATTTCAACCTTTTAAATCCTCTGTGGTTGGACTCATCTGCAGTCCCTGCCTCTCACTGTGGCTACTTTTGTGTATTTGATTATCTTTTACCCCCAGTGAATACAATTTGTGTTATAATTCCTTTTTCCCGATGATGATCTTATGTAGGAATGACTCACTTTAGGGATAGCATTGATAAACTTCTATCTTGAGAATGTTTAGAATTTAGAATGCTGACCTTAATTCAGAGTTTGACATCTGAAAGCAGTCACTGACACCAGTAAACAGTAAGGATAGAGGGAAAAAAGATGTTTGGTTTGGGAGGGCTAAATACATTATTATGGCAACAGCCTTTAGCAATTCTTCTCTGAGAGTAACAGAAAAAATAATTAGGAATACAGTGTCAAAGACTATATTTAATAAGCTTAAACTAGTATGAGTTTTTAGACATCAAACGAGGTATGGAACATTAACTTACAGATGTACCAAAAACATTCACATAATTTGATTATGCCCTGCACTAGACTGATCTTAAGTCAAAAAAGAAAAATTCAAACAAGAATTCCTACGTATTTTGCAGCGACTAATTGAACAAAAGAGATATCAATAAAAAGTTCTATTTTTAAACATCTTGGTATCAGGGAAAATCTGTTAATAAATTATTTTCTTAAAAGGGATATCAAAGTAGAATCTATTTCGTATACTGAAAATATAGTGAGTTTCTACCTATCACAATTCAAAGCGAGAAAGCTGTTACTCAGAGAAAACATATTTCCAATAAATTAATTAAAAAGCAAAGATGAGT
>SJYQ01000479.1:406030-419596 GCA_006410935.1 Redunca redunca
GATGCCATCCAGCCATCTCATCCTCTGTCGTCCCCTTCTCCTCCTGCCCCCAATCCCTTTTAGAATCAAAATATTTTCCAATGAGTCAACTGTTCGCATGAGGTGGCCAAAGTCCTGGAGTTTCAGCTTTAGCATCATTCCTTCCAAAGAAATTCCAGAAATTCTGATCTCCTTCAGAATGGACTGGTTGGATCTCCTTGCAGTCCAAGGGACTCTCAAGAGTCTTCCCCAACACCACAGTTCAAAAGCATCAATGCTTCGGCGCTCAGCTTTCTTCATGGTCCAATTCTCACATCCATACATGACCACTGGAAAAACCATAGCCTTGANAGTAATGTCTCTGCTTTTGAATATGCTATCTAGGTTGGTCATAACTTTCCTTCCAAGGAGTAAGTGTCTTTTAATTTCATGGCTGCAGTCACCATCTGCAGTGATTTTAGAGCCCCCCAAATTAAAATCTGACACTGTTTCTGGTCTGGAAATCACACACTGGAAATCTCAGACCTGCAGAACAAGGCAATACGCTGTATTTAATGACTCGGTACTTGTGATGAGCAAATGAATTTAGACAAATAGAATAAATTGTATTATAAAGTGAAGAAATAAACAATGTTTATGATTTTCATTTATTAGCATATTCCTGTTTTCACAAAAGTCAGTGACTAGACATAGCCAGAGAATGTCCTGAATAAAATTGTTATTGGCTACATGAAGGAGTTACAATAAAGTTAGAATTCACCTTTTTATAGTGACATAGCATACAGTGGTATAAATATGGTACTTTTCTATGCCTCTTTCACATGACAGAGAGGAAACAAAATTGTTTTGTTTGTAGTCTCCCTAAGTTATTTCAGCTTGTCCTGACACACAAAGTCTGACTACACCAAATGCATTAACCCATTTGTGTCCCTTCAGTGGAACAAAAAATCTCAGAGAGACACATTTGTTTTATTCTTATTTAATAGTGACATTGAAAAGACATTACTATTTGTGTAGTTGTTCTAGATACCAATTTGTAGTTCTACCTCTTTTTAAAACACCAAAGACATTCTGTACAAAATCCCAATGTCAAATTGAGATTTTTACATACTTAGATTAAATGATTAGCTCCCATTTTGCGGCATTCCTGACATACAAATGATAAAGTGACTTAGATTCTTAGAGAAAAAATGATTCCCCATAAACTTGTTGAAGCAAATTTCTATTCAGCAGTTATCACATCAATAGTGAAATTGTTGGAGCAGGTCAAAAGTGCATGACTGTGTGCTGACCTACCTGCTAATAATATTCATAAGCCCCTTACACCCCTCCCCTGCCCTTGGGATATATATTTGGCACACTATTCCTGGCACTAGGAGCCACTTCAAGGATGCAGCCTTGAGAGAGTAATACTGACAGAGTTGTTGAAAACATCTGGACTGTGTATATGATCAAAGCCTGTTAAAGCCTCTGTAAAAACTTATAGGATTCTGGTGGGCAAGTGTGTAAATTTGTCTTTCAGCCACCAAAGGCTAACCGTGTAAGAAAGTTTCTTTGCTTATTAAAACTGCACTTACCCCTGGAGTGTCCAGACTCTTTTTTAGTCCCTCTTTGCTCTCTGTGTCCGGCGACCAGTTTTAAGTTTTACTCCTGGGGAATTCCCAAGGTTGTGAGCTCACAGAAATGTAAAGAAAGATCATCACAGATAAAGCAGGCATTGTGCCTTTGGGGTTTTGGAAGAAGTAACATTGTTGTTTTCAATCGTGTTACTCCTCTTTCTAAGGTTTTTATCATTATAATATTCAATAAAGTTGCAATTTATCACTAAAAAAAAATCCCCCAGGTAGAGAAGTTAATGTCAATTAAAAACAAAAAATCTTCCCATATTTAACTATTGCTGTCACTTCAGTCGTGTCCAACTCTGTGCTACCCCATAGATGGCAGCCCACCAGGCTCCCCCATCTCTGGGATTCTCCAGGCAAGAACACTGGAGTGGGTTCCTTCTCCAATGCATGAAAGTAAAAAGTGAAAGTGAAGTCGCTCAGTCGTGTCTGACTCTTAGCGACCCCATGGACTGCAGCCCACCAGGCTCCTCCATCCATGGGATTTTCCAGGCAAGAGTACTGGAATGGGGTGCCATTGCCTTTTCCGTATTTAACTACACCAAAATTAAGGTAGAATGAACAGTTTTTAGTACCTCACGGGATCTGAACCAAGATCTTTGAGAATGGAAACAGGTAAATGAACTATCTAGAAAGGACATGAATAAGGTTGCTATCATTAATGAGAAGCTCATTCTTGTTTAGAAAATATTTAGAGAATGAGCCAACTTCCAGGTAAAATGGATTTTATTTTCTGGTGCCACAAAAATGAAAGAATCAGGTCACTGAGGGCAGTGAGGACTAGAAACCTAAGCCTTTTGCCTCCCAGCTGATCGTCACTCCTCTGTGAATGGTCCTCAAACACCCGCCAAAGCGCCAGCGCTTACTAACCGAGGTGCCCTCACTTTCTCCGCGTCCCATGTTCCTCCTCCACTAAGCTGATTTGATTGAGTGTTCTGCGAGCTTCGATTCCTCAGAACCTGGATGCAATGAACGCTAGGGGGAAAAAAAGAACAACCGAGATAGATTTCAAACATAGGATTCAGTGACTTTTCACAACTCGGTGCTGTGTCAAAGGCACGCTGTGTTTTGTTTTGAGGGCGGGGAGATGACTGGGAGGGAATCCTGCGCCCCCATTGGCTGGCCGCTCGGCGCTGCAGCTGAGCTCCAGCCGCTCCGCGAGCTTCATTGATCTGAAGGCTAAACGTGGAGGGAGCCACAGAGAGGGGTCCAGGCGTTTCTGAGAAGAGAGGCAGCCGCTTCCAGGAAGAAAGTGGTGTCTCTCCTGGCTGCCCGGCTTGGAGGGCCTTTTGTGACTGAAAGGGGACACAATGCAACGCAGTTTGCTGCTACAGTGATTTAGGAGAGTAAGAGAGAGAGAGATAAAGAGAGGAAGCGAGAAAGCGAGAGCGAGAGCGAGAGCGCGATCTCACCTTCGTTGCAAAGCCTGGCTTGTTGCATACATACTGCTGCTGCTCTTTCAGCTACTGATCCTGCAGCCGCCGTTTCTACCATCAGGTAAGGAGTCTTCTTCTTCTTTTTTTCTTTTGGTGATGGAGATTGCAGAGTGTGTGTTCGCTTCAGGGTACACGAGCAGAAATTCATACATGATTAATAAAGTGTTGTCTAGCGTAATCAGAAGCTGAAGGAGGGAGGCTGCCCACAGATTTAGCATCTGAATTAGGAACCGGTGCGTGGTGTTTGCTTTGGGAAACTTCGGTAAGTTCTAAACAAGTCTCTCCTCTGCAGAACAAGGGGTTAAATTACAAAGAGAGAGAAAGAAGTGTTTTAGCCACTAAGAATCCTTACTTTGCTTGTCTAAATTTTCGTGTGAAAAAAAAAATGCTAGGTGTTCAACTGTTTATATGATAAATGGCTTTATTAATATCTCTTTTACACAATCATTAATTAATGCTTTATTTTCAAACGGCTTCTGGAAATGCCTCAACTGATTTTTATTAAAATACAATAATAGCCCTACCTCTTTCTCCACTGATTTTAAACTTCATTCTTCATTAAAACTAAAACGACTGTAAAACAATATAAATATTTCAATGACTGGTCTTTCTGTATATAGCTATTTGAGTTTCCTACCACAAAACTAATTTGGGACAAGTTGAAGAGGTACAGATTACTAAATCTGCTGTGGGTTACATAATAGGCATTTCATAATTATCTTAATGATATTAATCATTTGGGGTCCATTTAAAATGTAAGGAATATGTATTAATATAGTACATGCAAGTAAATCAGTTTTAAAGAGACCATTTGCATTTTATAAATATTTTCTTCATTTTACAGATCCTTATTTGTGTCTTTTTCCATCTGAATTACATGGTTTCAGAGCCTTTGTAGTCCAGAGTGCTTGATATTCCCTATCCTATAGACATATTCTCTGTTCTCTCCGGAGAGCGAACTGACATACTTTTGGCTGATCCTGTGACCATTGAGATGATTTTCAGTTTCTCTTGCTCAGCTAGAAAATTACCTTACATCCTGACTGGGGAAAAAAAATTAAATACAGTAAATTCTGAAAATATGCTTATAGTTTTGAATTACACTATACATGACTAAAACATGAAAATCCAACCATGCCAAGCAGGTATGAGTTTGTTCAATCTTCTCAGCATACCTGATCATTTTTAGAACTGTCAAATAGTATTAGGTATGCAGCTGCCCAGAAATATTGAACCTCATCCTTCAGTAGCATCACTTATTCAGTAAATTATCCCAATCATTTTAACTTATGTCTTCATTATGATTTCTAAAAAGGACTTTAAATGAGTCCATTTTATTATAAATATATCCATTATGCCAGGAGAAGGTCTTTACAGAATCAAAAGGTAGATGGCTACTCTTCTAAGCCATAGAAATTGCTTGATGAATTCTTTTAGAATGCTCAAGAGCATAACCATAAACAAAGTAGGAGCTTTCCACTAATCAGCATGTCAGCTGGTTCACTAACAAAATCTAGGGACCATTCTTCCATCTGCCATAGAAACTACTGGAGTAAAAAGAGGTTTCATATTCACTTACAAATTTAATTCCAGAATACAATGCATTTTTCCTTTAATAAAAATACTTCTTACTTTGAACACTAATGTCCAAGGATAACCCTGCCAATGTTAAGCTGGGTTCAAAAAATGAAAAAAGTTCCATTTTCTTTTCTGTTGTATTCAGCAAATCTCCGGTTTCTAGATTCTTAACTTCTACTGCTGTATACCATTTTCAAGCAGTAGGGGGAATTTTTCAAGCCAAGAATGCTTTTTTCCCTACTGGACCTCATTCCTTCCACTGATCAGCTTAGTGATGTGATCATTTTAGATAATTCCCATGAGAAGAGTGGAATTATTATGGGAAGGTGGGTGTCATTTGTTCTACATGTGGGATGATGAATATTAACTTCTTATCACAGCAAAAACACTCCTTAGTTTATGGGGGAAAATCCCTGTTAATGCTTCACGTGACATACTTATACCTCAGTCTGATTGCATCCTTAAAGGATGGAGCACAGAACTGATCTCCTTAGACTGAGCATCTTTTGCAGCTGATATTTTGGCAGAAATGTGCTTCATATAATAGTCTGTGATCCTGGTTGAAATCAATCATTTATCATTTTGTGATTGGTAAGAATATGTCACTCCTCCTCCTTAAAATACACTGTCGTGAACCTCAAATCACTGTTGCTGATGAAATAGAACTGCAAATAGTCTGCTTAAGCTGTTCTTATGTGAAATGTGAAGCAGTACTGTTTTCATCCCTATGCCATTTAGATGTCATGTTATTAAGTCTAACAATTACGATAGGAAGATGGGTAGAGTGATATTTTCCCTCAGAAGTGAGGCATGTTTTCATATAAAATATCAAATCTAAGAACTTGTATAATAAAAATAGCCCACTAGTGGTCTTGTTGTAAATGTCTTTTTACTCCTGAAGGGTAAAGGATGATTATATATGTCTCCTTTAAGGTAAGATTCTATTCTTTTCAACTTTTGACAAATTATAACTTTTTAAACTAACTACGTCCTTTATTACTATGTTGGTGTTACCACAGGAATAGATAAAATTTTGCTTAAAATGTGGCACCAATTGGTGATTCTATCTATATTAAACTATTAGGTGGGAATTATTTCATCCTTCTTGTTAAATACAGAGTTTTTATGAATAGGGACAACTTATATGGTGGTAAACTTATTTAAGGAATGAAAATTTATGATTTTCAATGGTGATATTCTTTTTACTTTACTAATATATAATTGAATGATTTGCACTCTTACAGCTTTTAAAAGCATTTTGACTTTTGGCTTTAAGTCAATGCATTTTTTTTCTGAATTATCATGCTAAAAGTATGATATATCATCACCAGATTTCAGAGGGGAAAAATGTTTGTGTGAATATGAATAATGCTGCCTGTGTTGAATAAAATAGTGGTTTTTCAAAGTTTTTTTTTAAGCATCACATGATAGATGACTAATAATAATATGGATAACATTTTTTCCACATTAATGATACTGAAAAATTAAAAGGTGACATTCATATAATATTATTCTACTTTTGTGAGATCGCTGATAAATGTTCTAGGAATACATTTATTCAGTTACCAATTATCACTTAATTTAATCAATTTAATATACACATGTTAAACTATGGAAGAGCTTCCCTGGTGGCTCCCTGTAAGAATTTGCCTGCAATGCAGGAGACTTGGGTTCAGTTCTTGACTTGGGAAGATCCCCTAGCGAAAGGAATAACTACCCACTCTAGTATTTTTGCCTGGAGTATTCCATGGGCAGAGGAGACCGGCAGGCTACAGTCTGTGGGGTCATGAAGAGTCAGACATGACTCAGCGACTAACACATTCACACACAGAAACTATTGAAAACAGTACTTATGTTTACTATTTTTAGAAATTTAGATTCACTGAAGTTTCTAAATTCTATCATATTAAATCTTGTTTGTGTGTGTGTGTGCTCGGTCATGTCTGACTCTTTGCAGCGCCAGGCTCCTCTCTCCATGGAATTATCCAGGCAAGAATACATAAGTGTGTTACCATTTCCAACTCTAGGGGATCTTCCTGACCTAGAGATCAAAACTGTCTCTTGTGTCTCCTGCCTTGGCAGGCAGATTCTTTACCACTAGTGCCACCTGGGAAGCCCTATATTTTATGGTGTTAAAGGGTGAATTAAATCTTCAATGTGCCTCAGTTATTTATTTATTTATTTTTTACTAAAGGATTGTGGTTTTCTTTCATAGCCCTTCTTTTTGAACATCAAAGTTATTATTCTATAAATTACTTATATTACCTTATATATAAGTGGTGCTTCACTTGAACAATGTAAACTTTTTCTTAAAATATGTACATCTTATGCATATATGCAAAAAAATTCTAGTGAGAGCAGGTGAGCCCTAATCTGTGCACAGATACTCATTAGAGAAATGCCAGACTTACATATCAACTACCTAACTTAGGTGGACAAATGGCTGAATGACTCATGATTAGTTTTAAGTACCAAAGATGCAGTCAAACTTTAGGGCATAAGTTGTGAATACAAACTTACCCATAAAGTAGGAAGCTAGTTACAAGTGTATGCTCAGTCGTATCTAACTCAGCGATTCTATGGAGTAGAGTAACCTGCCAGGCTCCTCTGTCCATGGAATTTCCCAGGCAAGAATACTTGAATGGGTTGCCATTTCCTATTCCAGGAGACCTTTCCTCCCAACCCAGGAATCGAATCCAAATCACCTGTGTCTCCTGTATTGGCAAGCAGGTTCTTTACCACTGTTCCAACTGGAAAGCTCATGAGTATAATTGATTACACCTTAAATGTGCCCTATAATCAATGAATTTTATAACTCCTATTTTCTGAAAAATTATTGTATATTTTTCCATGTACAGATGAGAGGCATGATTTATTATCTGCATAATGATGTGAAAGTTCAAAACTTGAGAGTAAGACAATTGCTTGAATGCAAAATTTGAGATTATTCTCTGGGCATTTAGGAAAGAAAGTGAAAGTAAAGTCAGTCAGTCATTTCCAACTCTTTGTGACCCCGTGGACTGTAGCCCACCAGGCTTCTCTGTCCATGGGATTCTCCAGGCAAGAATACTGGAGTGGGTTGCCATTTCCTTCTCCAGGGGATCTTCCTGATGCAGGGATCAAACCCAGGTCTCCTGCATTGCAGACAGAGGCTTTAACCTCTGAGCCACCAGGGAAGCCACTTAACTTTTTGATTCTTGGTTGCTTCTCTTGATTTATTATATTTAGTATAATACTAACTAACAGTCAAGTCTTTCTCCTTTTAAACTTCCTTTTAAATTATAGCATGCTAGCTTGGTGGAAATTAACTATAGTCAGAGCTGGCCTGCTGGGTTAAATGAAAGCATACAGTGACCATGACTTTTTATGTCATGGAATTCAATTGGCATGTTGGGCTAGAAGCAGTTTTCAGGTCACCTAAATTAAAAAAATCCTTTTATTTTTGGTAAGTGTGCTTTCAGTAGACAGGTGTGGATGTTTCTGGTAGTTTAAAGAATCAATGGAGTTTAGTTTGCAATGAAACTTTTACCACTGTATTTCAAAAGGAAGTCAAGCAAAGAAGAGAATGAATATCAGGGATGGTTGGTGCGTGGACAAGTTTTCAGCTGTATACAGAGTAATCAGAGTTGGCTTTATGAGAAAATAATATGTGATCCATAGCTTGATATAGGTGAGAGGGGTTGTTGAGTTGCTAAGATGAGTCTGACTCTTTTGCAACCCCATGGATTATAGCCCACCAACTTCCTCTGTCCATGGGATTTAGCAGGAAAGAATACTGGAATGGGTTGCCATACAGGGGTGGCAGAGGATGAGATGGTTAGACAGCATCACCAGCTTAATGGACATGAATTTGAGCAAACTCCAGGAGATAGTAGAGGACAGAGGAACCTGGCATGCTAAAGCTCATGGGGTCACAAAGAGTTGAACACGATTTACAATGATTGAATAACAAAGAAGAGTAATAGGAGGTAGCTAGAGAGAGTACAGAGTCCCAGGAAATTTGTGGGATTGTATTTTTATAGATACTTGAGCATGTAAATAGATGAGGTAGAATTCTTTCGAAGGAAAGGAAATAAGAGATAAAGGCTTTAGAGTATTGAAAGAGTCAGAAACAGGATATGATCGCTGATTGACCCTGAGCTGGATTGGGCAATTGGAGGCTCCTCATCTCTACCCTATCCTTGAAATGTAGTCCCGCCCACCATTCCCTCACTAGGACCTCTTTCAAGGATGCAGCCTTTAGAGAGTAAGGTTGTTGAAGCCATCTGGACTGAATACATGATGAAACCCCCTTAAGTGCACATGTGCTAAGTCATTTCAGTCATGTCCAACTCTGTGTAATGCTGTGAACTATAGCCTACCAGGCTTCTCTGTCCATGGAGTTGTCTAGGCAAGAATACTGGGGTGGGTTGCCTTGCCCTCCTCCAGGGGGTCTTCCTGACCCAGGGATTAAATCTGCATCTCATGTCTTTGGCATTGGCAGGCAGGCTCTTAACTAGTATCACCTGGGAAGCCCCAAAAGATCCTTAAGGCCTCTGTATAAAAATTTAAGATTCTGGTGGGTCAGTGCAAAGATTTGCTTGTCTTGCTGCCACTCAAGACAAACTTTGTATATGTTCTGTTGCTTATTAAACCTGACACCTACCAATCTGGAACATCTGCCTTTTTCTTCTGTCTTTCATTGGCCTCTATTTATAGGGCCAGTTTCAGATTTCACCTGAGAAGTTCCTGAGTTTGTGAACCAACATAAAGAAGATGAAAATGTATACTATGCAAGGCGCAGGTGAAAGCTGCAATTAAAAGATGTATTTAATTTTAATAATGCAAGTGAAATAATGTTCACAAATAATGCAATGAAATAAGTATCAAATAATTTTTCTGACATTTAAGCATTTATTAAAATGATATCTTAAATGTTAAAAAGGATTGTTAAGAAATATCCAAAATGTGATGCTAATTAATTTATCCAAATTAATACTTTAAAGTGCCACTGAAAGAGATACAAATGCTTGGTAAATGTTGAGAAACATTAACTATAGGGAATTGATGTTAGTAACCTTTATTCTGTCTGCCCTCTGATAGACTGTCCAAGGAGATCCAACCAGTCCATCCTAAGGGAAATCAGTCCTGAATATTCATTGGAAGGACTGATACTGAAACTGAAGCTCCAATACTTTGGGCACCTGATGTGAATAACTGACTCATTTGAAAAGACCCTGATGCAGGACAAGATTGAAGGCAAGAGGAGAAGGGGATAGCAGAAGATGAGATGGTTAGATGGAATCACTGACTCAAGGGACATGAGTTTGAGTAAACTCTGGGAGTTGGTGATGGACAGGGAAGCCTGGGCTGCTGCAGCCCATTGGGTCACAAAGAGTCAGACACGACTGAGCAACTGAACTGAACTGAGCCTCTATTCTGTACTTTCCAGGTACAGAGTGGTAAAGAATCTGCCTGCCAAGGCAGGAGATGCAAGAGACACAGGTTCGATCCCTGGGTTGAGAAGATTCCCTGGAGAAGGAAATGGCAACCCACTCCAGTATTCTTTCCTGGAGAATTCCATGGACAGAGGCTCCTGTGAGCCATAGTCCATGGGGTTACAAACAGTTGGACACAACTGAGCACACACACACAGACACACACAGACTCTATTCTGCCCTTGCGAAAAAAAATGTGTGCTATCATAGGAACTGAATTGCATGATGCATTTAAAACTGTTTCTCAGGAAAGAGCATAGGAATGTTTCAAGTAACAAGCAAATAACAATAGATCCCAATTGAAATTGTCCTCCTACCACTTTGTGAGTCAATATTTACTTCCATGAAGCATAGCCATTAGTCCAAGGATGTGATTTCAGGAAGATTTAAAAGCAAAAATTGTACTCAAACTCTATTTTCTCTAATTACTTGCAATAGGATAGTGAGTGAAATGTGAAAAATAAACTCTTGGCAAGATATTATATTATATGTTTACCTAGTCAGGAATGGGAAGCCCAGAATGATTTTTTGAAGTAAATGAGTGTCTCACAGAGAAACATCTAGTTATCTTAATCTGCATACAGTATTTGTGCTAAACTCTTTTCTAAAAGGTCACCACCTTATAAGATCCTCACATAGAAGGGAGTTCAGTGTTAGAAGTTTAGCTGTTGCAGCCTGAATTAGAGTTATGTCAAGTAATCTTGCATATACAGTGAATATTTATGTATACTAAATATAAATGATATACACCTTAACAGTAGAATTAAAATATTTATCCTGTATGACCATTAAATCTCAGTATTTCACAAAGAATTGTATATGCCTATGGTTATAAACAATAGTAATGAAGGAAACAAAAGTATAAATGATAATTTATGGTGTGTAATCTGCCAAAGCCCAGAAGTCTGCACATAGTGATAGTGGCAAACAGGTATACCTTTGAAAAACAAAAACTAAAGTCAGGCATGTTCAAAATACACAATCACAACACAGAAGAAAAGCCCCACCCTCATAGAGTTTGGCTGGATTATAAAATGTGAAAACTTTTAGGAGGAAAATTTGGCAGTACCCATCAAAATTTAAAACCCAGCAACTCCAATACTCAGATTATATTCTGTAGAAATTTCCAGGTGTGTTTCCTTGCCTTATGATTTTATTATTCTCCCTGACTGCTGCTGCTTCTTACTTTGCTTTGGTGAGTTCTCTGTCTTCAGACTTATACAGTCATCCCTTGGACATCACAGGTAACACAGATGTTAGGGGTATTGACCCTTCACACAGTGGAAAATCTGCCTATGTTTCATAATCAGCCCTCTACATTCTCTGTTCTTCTTTATCAACAGTTTTGCATTGTGGATGCAACCAGCCACACACCATCTAATATTTACTATTGAAAGAAATGTGCACATAAGTGGACCCTTGCAGTTTAATCCCATGGTGTTCAAGTGTTAGCTGTAAGTAGATTTGTTGTTGTTTAGTAGCTGAGCTATGTCTAACTCTTTGCAACCTCTTTGGATTGTAGCCCATCAGGCCCCTCTGTCCATGGAATTTCCCAGGCAAGAATACTGGAATGGGTTGTCATTTCCTTCTCCAGGGGAATCTTGCTGACCCAGGGATTGGACCCACATCTCCTGCATTGGCGGGTACATTCTCTACCACTGAGCCACTAGGGAAGCCCTATAAATAGATACTGTCAGAATTTCCCAGGACCCAGTCCAAGGCCCACTCACCTCTCTATCTAGAAACTCACTCAAGAGTAATCTTGTTTAGTAACAGCTCAGGTTTGAATATCACTTGAATGCCCCTTTCCAGATTGGTATCTTTGTCTCCAATGCCTATGCTGAGCATCAGTTTCTAGTCTCTAGTCTCTAAGAATGCCTACTTAGTATTTCCACTTGCATATCTATATTAGTCTGCTTGGGCAGCTGGAACAAAATACATAAACAACAGAAAATTATTTTCTCACAATTCTGGAAGGTAGGAAGTTCAAGATTAAGGGACTGGCTAATTAGGTTCCTGGTGAGAGTTTCTAGTTTGCAGATAGATGTCTTTCTGCCCTGTACTCACATGACTTCTTCTTGATACACAGAAAGAGAGTGAACAAACACTGGTGTTTCTTGAAAGTGAAAGTGTTAGTTGCTCAGTTGTGACTGACTCTTTGTGACCACATGGACTGTAGCCCTCCAGGCTTCTAGGCAAGGATACTGGAGTGGGTGTCCATTCCCCTCTCCAGGGGATCTTCCTAACCCTGAAATCGAAGCAGGGTTTCCTGCATTGCAAGTGGATTCGTTACCAGCTGAGCTACCAGGGAAACCCCCTTATGACCTCATCTAACCTTAATTTCCTCCCAAAGGCCATATCTCTAAATACCATTATATTGAGGGTTAGCGATTCAACACATCTGGTCCCTGAATTTGGGAAGGGGGTCACAAGTTTAGTTCATTTCAACATCTATTTTTTTTTAAACTCAGCTTTTTCAAAACTCAAACTCATGATTTTTGCCCATTCTTACCACAACCTAAATATAGTAACTTTAAAGGTTTTCTCCATTCTAGTAAACTATATAATTATTCATTTAGTTTTTAAAGAACTTGGGGTCAACCCTGAGACCTTGCCTTTCCCACAATTAGTGCCACAGTTGAGTCTACTGGCTTCATGGTTTTATTGTCCAAATATGTCTTTCATCCAGTCACTTCTCACCTCCACCATACTTACCTTTGATTCAACTTCTGTTATCCTTGGCTTGAAATTGGTCTTTAAAAGATTGCTTCTACTGTTAGCTCCCTCCTCTAACAAACTAGCCAGATGTAAACCCTCCAATGTCATGGTTTAGGTACTTTCATAGCTTAAAGCCAATATCTGACCGAGTTCCTCAGTTTTCTTTCTCATTATGCCCAGTTTATCTCTGCCTTAGGGACTTGGCAGTCACCCAGCTTCCCCTTTTAATTCATGTAGATCTCAGTTTAAATATTCTTGCTTAAGAGCTATAACTAGTCTATTAATACAGCTTCATTCTTCAGAATTCTCTCTACCCATTATCTATTTAATTTTATTTAAATCAGACCTGCTTCAACTTACATCATGCTGCATTATGTTATCCATCTTCCAAAATAAACCACAAGGCCCATGAAGAAAGGCCTACAGAAGTACCTGGCACTTAGAAGCCTTCAGTAATCATTTGTTTGGTAAATGAATGAATGAATGGTAGAATGGATACACATTTACCTAAACATACAGATACATATAACAGGATTCTGAGCAATTTGCATATGATATGTTGAGTGGTTATATTTAGGGAGAAAAGTGAGACAATTAGTGAATTATGTGACTTTTTATTGTAATTATGCATATAATGTGATCCATGAATATAATTTTTGCTAACTAATCATTCCATTTGTATTAGTATTTGGTACTAAAGCAGTGTTCTCATATTAAAATGATTTAAGTAATAAAAAGGGCAGAATTTGAGTGTCA
>SJYQ01000479.1:419683-446527 GCA_006410935.1 Redunca redunca
TCATTGTGTATAATGTCCCTAATTCCCCATGGTGCCTACAATTAAAATAAACGTCCCAAAATACACTAAAAAAGGGAAAATAAGGACTGTAAGGATTTTTCTTAATAGGCTCTGAGATTCAGTTTTGTTATCTGTAGAGAACAGAGAAGAATCATTGTTAACACCTGGACTCCTGTCTATGCAAAGTCCAGAGCTCCTGAAGTAACAATTAAATGGCTTAATCTTAAAACCCTCCAAGGTTTAATTCAGTAGCTCTCTTCAGAAGGGCATTGCTAATTCTTCTTGAATTGCTGCTGCTGCTGCTAACTGCATTGTCTTTATTTGAACAGTATTCAAAATTCCATTCTCTCTAATGGAGTTAATTGCATTATGAAAGTCGGCTTAGAGTGGAAACTTATTTCTGCTCCTGGAGTATCTCTCTACAGAATCCTTTTTCATTTTTCTTTTCAATGTGACATGTGCACATTTATACAGCATAATGTCACAAATGTAGCGTGCCCTGTTTAAATCAAGTTTTAAAGAATCTTCTTTAAAATATTTATACACGCACACCAAAGCATGTCAGCTCTCCAAAGTGCCTATAGTTCTGGCCATCTGATCTAATAGACTCTAAATCCTTGGAACATTAACAAATCTCTGAGCTTTTAAATAGGTGGTGACCTGTTCATTTAGTGGGCTACTTCAATAAAGTGAAGGCTCCCTTAGGTTAATGATGGATCATGGAGCTGTTTGATTTGCAGTGAGTTAAGTTGCCTATTATCCCCTAACATTCATGTGGATCATGTTATCACACCCAAATAATGAGTCAAGCCCCTTCCCCTGTATCTGTAGATTTCTGAATCATTACAGGAAATCTTAGTGGATAAGTCTGTGAAGTTTTATGCCTGACAACTATAGATGAATTGTTATTTTTGCCAAGCATATGAAATTTCAGCTAAGAGTCCATTTCCCTTGAGAGTATCAACAGCTTATTCAAAGTTTATCTGAGCATCTTAAACAGAATGGCAGACATTTTCTCCATCTCCCTCTTCCCTCAATTAAGCATCCTTCAAATAAAACTCATACTAACCATCTACTCTTGTTCCCCGATGTTATACACACTCATGCCTGCAGACACAGAGACAGGTAGATGTTGAATCAGTCCATACATTTTAAAAATGCTACCTCAGTTATAAATCTGTTTTATGTTTCCAATATGGTGATTGTTTCCTTTTCATATCTATTTTCTGCTAATTCTGTAGTCTTTTTAGAGGTACATGTTCATGTTTAAAAATCTTTAAGGAAAACTCATTGCAAAAAATATTTTAAATGTTTTTTGAAGTGTTTCCATGGTGCCCTAACATTTCATGTTTATCACCATAGTGTGTGCCTGTGTGCACACACAAAAATGTTCAAAACAACTTTTTCAGTAAGATCTCTAAAACTAGCTAGATGTTTCTGATAGAAGGCAATAAACCCTTTTGACATTAATCCTTCCTAAAAGTGAAATACATCTATACTATAGAGAAAACTATATAAAATATGAGTGACAGGAAGAAAACAACTTCATTTATTCTTGCTCTGCAATTTCTGGTGTGGAGATGACAACCATGGGGAAGGTGAAGAATGGCAAATTCTTCTGTGTTTGATGTTAATTTTATGACACTGTGGAAAAAGAGAGCATGGTGCCCTACTCTTGATCTCTAAGTGAATTTGTGTAAAGAACGCCCATTAGTTCATCTCACCATGGAGAACTAGTATATTATGAATATTTTTACAAACTGACTTGGGAAAAATTCCTCAGTATTGTGGATTCCCAGAGAACTTCCCTGAAAAACTATTATATTTTGCTTCCCAGGTACAAAGCTATGATTAATAATTTTAATGCAGAGCCAAGATATTTTCACTGATGGTTACTTAACCAATTTTTATAAATACATCAAATCTTCCATTCTTCAATGCCAAGGAAAGTTTCAAACTCCATAAAAGTAAGAAGAAAAAAATGATTTTAGACTGAAAAGGTAAAGCCGAATTCTCTTATCAAAAAAGTAACTATTGTTCTCTGACAGAAATTAAAATAAGAATATTAAAAAGTGTATGAAGACATTTGCTTTCTTGGACTTATTACACATTGTTTAAAAGGTATTTGACTGCATCAGTTTANAAGGCATTTGACTGCATCAGTTTAAAATGTTTAAACTGTAACAAGAGCTATTTTACCATGACAAAAAAAAAGTTTGAATATTTTTGACATATTACAAAAATATCAAGATCTCTCATCATCTCTATTCCCCATCCTTTCTTTATTTCTCAAAGTATTTAACTTTATCTCTGGTCCCATGTTTAAAAATCTAGGTTATTTAGCATTTCTAATTTTATTATGAAATTTCATTTCTATTTCTGGATGTTTACTTGCCTTATATCTTAACATTCTAGAAATATCTTATCTTATTCCTGACTGCCATGTACCCTTGAGATGTAAAGTCAATGGATCAGTTCATACTTGATTCTAGGTTATTTGCTTGACCTTATTTCAGATTCCTGACTACTCTCAGCCTCTGTAATGGTCAATGGCATTTCAACACTCCCTTGTGAAAAACTTCATGGACCATGAATTTCATAGATAGCCTGATACTGGATTACATAGCCCTTCCTCTTGAGCTCTAAAATCTATCTTCATCCATGTTTAAAAAGTCATAGAACATTCATTTTCACCATATGCTACATACAGTTTGTTTTTAGCTGTGTACACACAATAATTTTATCCATCTAGCACTTAAAATGCTTTTGAGATTAGTGATTTAACACTATCCATTTCTAGTGACATGATTTTATTTTTAAAAAGGCCATCTGGATTGGATGTAACACTTAATCCAAGTTATGACAGAGCTTGGGATTCTATGACAGTTCCATGGATACTATTTGGAGGATTTTGTTGTTGTTGTTGTTTTCTTTTAAAATGTAACATTTTGGATGTTCTCATCAGTTGTCATCTGACATATTTTGTCACTTAGATGATAATTGCTACTCTTCTTGTTTAAGTATATTTCATAATTTATAACTGTAATACTTGTTCATGAGAAAGGAAATAAGTTATTGCTAAATGGGTTAATACTTTGGCCACCTGATGTGAAGAGCTGACTCATTTGAAAAAACAATGATGCTGGGAAAGATTGAGGGCAGGAGAAGGGGACAACAGAGAATGAGATGGTTGGATGGCATTACCGACTCAATGGACATGAGTTTGGGTAAACTCCAGGAGTTGGTGATGGACAGGGAGGCCTGGCATGCTGCGGTTCATGGGGTCGAAGAGTCAGACATGACTGAGCAACTGAACTGAAACTAAAATGGGTTAAATTGAAATATTCATCTCCCTTCTTTCTCACCTGTTATCCCACTTCTCATAGATAACTGCTCACACTAGCAGTTTCCTATATTCTAGAAACTTTCTGCCAACTTATAAAATACATGGATATATAGAAGACTAGTCTCTTTCTTCAATATACTTGATAATCATTGGACCTAGTTAATTTCTCTCTTCTTAACATAATTTTTTTAACTTGAGTTCCCAGATGTCCACTACAATTTTGATTTTCCCTTTCACCTCACTAGCAATCCATTCTCAGTTTTATTTACTGGTTTCTTCTTTTTCCTCTTAATATTGAAGTAGCTTTGGTTTTCTCCTGTCTACACCCACACATCTGAGTGATCTCATCCACACACATAGTTTTAAACACCATATGTTGAGAGCTCCCAAATATGTATCTCCAGCACAGATCTCCCCAAATCCAGTCTCCTATAGCCAACTGCTTTCTTGGCACATGATACACTGTGTACCTAACAGACATCTCAAATTCACTTGTCCAAAATGAACTTGTTGGTTGTCACTCAAAAATATATTCTATTCTTAGATTTTACCATGTCTATTGATAAACTCCATCTCTCAGTTATTCAAGCTAAATTTCTCAAACTTTCTTACATCCTCCCTTTCTCCTTCATGGCATATTTAATTTGATAGGAAATCCTGTTGGTGATACTTCCAAAATATGTGTGGAATCATCTCAATTTTCAGCACTTTTACTGTTCTCACCATGATTCTAGTAGTAATAACTGCCTACATGAATTACTGCATTCATTTCCTAAATAGTTTCCTTCAAGTCCTCTAAAGGATAGCATCAACATCAAGGATCATCCTTTGAAATAATTCCAGTTCATGTCACCCTTCTGTTTAAAATCAACTGATGGCTCCCCATGGACCACAGAGGAAATGCCAAGAGTCCCCTATGCTATGGGACCCTTCATCTTATTTATGGTCTATTCTCCTTACATTCTTCCACTTTGCTCATTCTGCTTGCACAGTTCTTCCTTTTTCTAGAAGTTATAAGGCTTATTAGGGCTTCCCTGGTGACTCAGTAAAAAGTATGCACCTGCTAATGAAGAAGACACAGGTTTGATCCTTAGGTCAGGGGGCTCCCCTGGAGAAAGAAATGGCAACCCACTCCAGTATTCTTACCTGGGAAATGTCATGGATAAAGGAGTCTGGTGGGTTATAGTCCATGGAGCTGCAGAAGAGTCGGATACAAACAACAACAACAACTTGTATTCCCACCTTCAAATTTCATGTGTTGAAATCCTAATCTTCTATATGAGCTTCTCTTGTGGCTCAGCTGGCAAAGAATCTGCCTGCAACATGGGAGACCCGGGCTCGATCCCTGGGTTGGGAAGATCCCCTGGAGAAGGGAATGGCTACCCATGCCAGTATTCTGGCCTGGAGAATTCCATGGACTGTATAGCCCATGGGTTCTCAAAGAGTTGGACACAAATGAATGACTTTCTCTTTCACCCTCTATATGATGGTACTGGGACGTGGGGCCAGTGGGAGATGATTTAGGTCTTGAGGGTGGAATCCTTATGAATGGTAACTAAACAAGAACAACAGGACTCATTTCCACCTGTGCTGGCTGTTCCTCTTGCTGGAATTCTGTTTACCAAATATCTACTTACCTAGTTGTCTGTAATTATCTTTGTTCAAGGTTCCCCTTCTCCATGAGACCTATTGTTACTTCTCTAATCGTGCAAGCTACACAAAACCATCAGGCAATACAGCCACTTTTATCCTTTTCTACATTTTTCATATTGTGTTTACAATTTATTTCCATGTCTCCTTTCTGAAATGTAAACACTTGGAGAACAGAGGTCTTTACATGTAATGCACTGATCTAAGGAAATAAGAATGAGATCTAGCAGACTAGCACATAGTAAGCAGTTAATATGTATTTCACAAAAGTTTTGTGTATATAAATGAATGACCAAATTATTCCAGATTTCTTGTGTGACTTTTGTGTTTTATAAACATGCATGGACATATATTAGCATGAGCGCACACAGTCATTTTTTAAAGGAAAAGTAAGAAATATAAATCATTTTGTATGCTTCCTTAGAAAAAAAGGGAAACATGGTTGAATTTTAGGACCATGAAACACAGCATCTACAGTCTTTGTTCTGGTCTGTTGGTGTGTGATTGTGATTTTGTGGTTTTCATTGCATTTGATAAATTAAGATCATGGTTTTCACTCAACAGTTTCTAAAATTACTTCTCAGTGATGATGGAGGATAAACAAGGGCAATAAATAAAAATAACCTCTGCCTGATGCTCTTTTTGTGCCAATAGTCATGAACTTACTTTACCCTTTGTACTCTTAAGTGTGCATATGAACACATATATGCAAACAAGTGTCTACTTATGTGTCTAAGTGTTTGTTACTAAGTTGACTTAGAGTACATCAGAGTATGTAAGTTCCCAGAGGTATGTCATTTCAAGTGTAAATTATGCAAAGAAACATTCTGTATAGTCATGCACATCCAGACATGTGCCTGTCCATCAAATATTTTCCTCTAATGATCTTTGAGAATATTGGTGACTCTTTATTTCTGTCTTTCCAATTATGCTTCTGGTCAGCTTTCCTTAGCAAACATGTGGAAACATATTTCCATATTTCATATATCGATTCCTTCTTTTTATGTCTGAATAATTTTCCATTACATATCTATCACATCTTATTTATCCATTCATCTGTTGTTGGGCACTTAGGTTGTTTCATGCCTTGGTTATTGTAAGTAATAATGCAGTGAACATGGAGGTACAGATATCCTTTGTAGATTATGGTTTTGTTTCCTTTGCATAAATAGCCAGAAGTAGAATTTCTAGTCATATGATAGTCTTATGTTTAATTTTTGTGGAACTACATATTATTTTCCATAGTAGCTATACCAATTCCACCAGCAGTGCAGAAGGATTTGCCTTCTCCATATCCTTGCCAATGTTTATTTTCTTGTCTTTTTGATGTCATTCTAACATGTGTGGGGAAATATCTCACTGTGGTTTTGTCTTGAACTTTCCTGATGACTACTAATGTTGAGTACCTTTTCATGTACCTCTTGGTCATTTGTATGGTTCAACTGTAGCGGTGTTTACAGTTAATTGATCACAGTCAGTTCCGTAGCTTGCTGTCACTGAGAGGAAAATATTCATTTGGATCAGATTGTCTCCAGTCTATAGGAAGAGATTGGATGTCACTCCCTACCTCACATAATGGTGTCCCTTTAAGATTTGTTTTTTCTTCTGGTCTGGTTCTTCTCAGTAATTTGAAGTTTGCTGTAACACAAATGCCCTTTGTATAACTTCTTTGTAAGGAAATAATCATGCGCTTCCTATATAGACATTGTTAATTTACCAACAACTCACCCTCTTTTTCTGGGGGAAAAAGGATATTGGATTTTCAATAATATTGATATCAACTGGCCTCAGACTTAGTTGGCCTCTGCCTTAGTTTACCAAATGGAATTTGACCCATGTCACTGACCTAATGGAGAATATGACTGCTGAATTTTCCCTTTCCAACCCTTCTTTCATGGCATGTCAGCTAGAAACTGTGGGCCCATGGCCTGATTTGGAAGTGAACTGATGAGCCGTTACAAAGAGACAGCTGCCTTGGAAATTTGCCCAGACTCACAGTTGTGTTTGCATGGGTAAAAAATAAATAAATACAGTAAAGAAAGGTGGGACTAATGATTTTTTAGTGAGAGATGCTATATAGTAAGTGCACATATGGTCTCATTGCCAGAAATAGGTTACTAGTGAATTAGTGCTACTGAATATCGTTAGCTTCACAGAGAGACAATGACAGTTAATAAGTGATCACTAAACAAACTCAACTTCTTATTAGTAAGATTATTTTCCTTGATCTAGCTCTGAACCAAAGAACGAATGTATTTTAGTTATATTTTTGCTCCTAACATCAGAATAATGTTCAAATAATATTTAAATCTCCAAATAAATGGTATGATTCATTTGAAATATTAACATATTTTATAATGCTGCTTCCCAGCTGTAATCATTCTTTTAGGGCATTCTAATTTTCAGTAATATATACATCTGTGAATAATTAGATTGTTTTCCATTTCCAGAATATTTTTCCCACCCATTCAAGAATTAGAAGACATAGCAAACATGAGTTCTGGTCCTGATAAGGCAAAAATTAAGTATATTGTATATGAATAGAGTTTGGACAGGAATGCAAGAATAGTGAAAATATGGTAATTAGATTTCCATTGAGTTTTCCTCAAAAAAAGTTGTATATTTTTATAGAGGACTAACAAATTCTTGCAGAAGGAATCTTCAAAATCCTTTCTCATTGCTTATTTAGCTAAATAGAAATGTAAATTTTATAACAATATCTTGCAGCTTTCTATTTTAGAAGCAAATTCAGTGCTTTTCGTTTATTGAAATGCTGATCATATATTCCATAGTGGCTTTCCTTCCTCCCTCCTTTCCTTCTTTTTCCTAGATTTTTCTATAAAATGCAGTATCTAAGCCCTCCAGAATCAGAATTCATTCTTTCTTACAAATTGTTTTATTCAGTATCATTCCCATTAAACTTGGTTCCTTAGAGCATCCCTCCACACAGTGTGCAATTATATTTTATAAGGAGTATAATACATTCAGTTCAGTTCAGTCACTCAGTCATGTCCAACTGTTTCCAAATACCTTTATACTTTGATACCTTAATTTCCTATTTAAATGCTCACCTAATTTTAAAATTTTCCATGAAAGTATTGATCCCACTTATCTCCCTTCTTTTAACATTTGTGTCATAGAGTATTACCAACATAATAATAAACTATTTCAATTTTCTTATATAAACAGTCATTATTTATTGAGCACGTACTGTTTTTCAATCACTCATTCTACACTCTAAATAAAATGATAAACAAGATGGGTATATTCCATTTGCCATAACATTCTTCCATGCTCTAGTTACAGGGGTAGCCAACCTCTGGAATCTAATGCCTGATGATCTGAGGTGGAGCTGATTTAATAATAAAAATAAAGTGCACAATGAATGTAATGTGCTCAAATCATCTCAAAACCATCCCCTGCAACCCTCAGTTGAACCGATCAATCATGTCTGACACATTGAGAGCACATGGACTACAGCACACCAGGCTTCCCTGTCCATCACCAACTCACAGAGCTTGCTCAAACTCATGACCATCAAGTCAGTGATGCCATCCAACCACCTCATCCTCTGTCATCCATTTCTTCTACTGTATTCAGTCTTTCCCAACATCCAGGTCTTTACCAATGAGTCAGTTCATTACATCAGGTGACCAAAGTATTGGAGTTTCAGCTTCAGCATCAGTCCTTCCAATGAATATTCAGGACTGATTCCGTTTAGGATGAACTGGTTTTATCTCCTTCCTGTCAAGGGACTCTCAAGAGTCTTCAACACTACAGTTCAAAAGTATCAATTCTTCAGTGCTCAGCTTTCTTTGTAGTCCAATTCTCCCATCCATACATGTTCAGTTCAGTCAGTCGTGTCCGACTTTGTGACCCCATGAACTGCAGCATGCCAGGCTTCCCTGTCCATCACCAACTCCTGGAGTCTATACAAACCCATGTCCATTGAGTTCGTGATGCCATACAACCATCTTATCCCCTGTCATTCCCTTCTCCTCCTGCCCTCAATCTTTCCCAGCATCACGGTCTTTTCAAATGAGTCAGGTCTTCATATCAGGTGGCCAAAGTATTGGAGTTTCAGCTTCAGCATCAGTCCTTCCAATGAATACCCAGGACTGATCTCCTTTAGGATGGATTGGTTGGATCTCCTTGCAGTCCAAGGAACTCTTATGACTACTGGAAAAAAACATAGCTTTGGCTAGATGAAGCTTTGTAGGAAAAGTAATGTCTCTGCTTTCTAATATGCTGTCTAGGTTGGTCATAACTTTTCTTCCAAGGAGCAAGCATCTTTTAATTGCATGGCTTCAGTCACCATACGCAGTGATTTTAGAGCCCAAGAAAGTAAAGTCTGTCACTGTTCCCATTGTGTCCCCATCCCATTTGCTATGAAGTGATGGTGGTGGGGGGGATGCCGTGGTCTTAGTTTTCTGAATGTTGAGTTTTAAGCCAACTTTTTTACTCTCCTCTTTCACTTTCTTCAAGAGGTACTTTAGTTCTTCTTCATTTTCTGTCACAAGGATGCTGTCATCTGCTTATCTGACGTTATCGATATTTCTCCCGGCAGTCTTGATGCCAGCTTGTGGTTCATCCACCCCAGCATTTTGCATGATGTACTCTGCATGTAAGTTAAATAAGCAGCGTGACAATATGCAGCCTTGGCATACTCCTTTTCCTATTTGGAATTAGTCTGTTGTTCCCTGTCCAGTTCTAATTGTTCCTCTTGACCTGCATACAGATTTCTCAGAAGGCAGGTCAGGTGGTCTGCTATTCCCATCTCTTGAAGAATTTATCACAGTTTGTTGTGATCTGCACAGTCAAAAGCTTTGACATAGTCAAGAAAGCAGAAGTAAATGTTTTTCTAGAACTCTCTTGCTTTTTCGATGATCCAACAGATGTTGGCAATTTGATCACTGGTTTCTCTGCCTTTTCTAAATCCTGCTTGAACATCTGGAAGTTCATGGTTCACATACTGTTGAAGTCTGGCTTGGAGAATTTTGAGCATTACTTTGCTAGCACATGAAATGTGTGCAGTTGTACAGTCGTTTGAACATTCTTTGGCATTCTCTATTTTAGAACTAGAATGAAAACTCACCTTTTCCAGTCCTGTGGCCACTGCTGAGTTTTCCAAGTTTGCTTGCATATTGAGGGCAGCACATTCACAGCATCATCTTTTAGTATTTGAAATAGCTCATCTGGAACTGCATCACCTCTACTAACTTTGTTCCTAGTAATGCTTCCTAAGGCCCACTTGACTTTGCATTCCAGGATGTCCAGCTCTACATGAGATATCACACCATTGTGGTTATCTGGTTCATGAAGATCTTTTTTGTACGGTTCTTCTGTGTATTCTTGGCACCTCTTCTTAATATCTTCTGCTTCTGTTAGGCCCATACCATTTCTGTCCTTTATTGTGCCCATCTTTGTGTGACATGTTCCTTTGGTGTCTCTAATTTTCTTGAAAAGATCTCTAATCTTTCCCATTCTATTGTTTTCCGCTATTTGTTTGCATTGATCACTGAGGAAGGCTTTCTTATCTCTCCTTGCTATTCTTTGGAACTCTGCATTCAAATGGGTATGTCTTTTCTCCTCTCCTTTGCCTTTCACTTTTCTTTTCTCAGCTATTTGTAAGGCCTCCTCACACAACGATTTTGCCTTTTTGCGTTTCTTTTTCTTGGGGATTGTCTTGATCATTGCCTCCAGTACAGTGTTATGAATCTCTATCCATAGTTCTTCAGGCACTCTATCAGATCTAATCTCTTGAATTTTTTTGTCACTTCCACTGAATAATTGTTAGGGATTTGATTTAGATCATACCTGAATGATCTAGTCGTTTATCCTGCTGCTGCTGCTTCTGCTAAGTCGCTTCAGTCGTATCCGACTCTGTGTGACCCCATAGACGGCAGCCCACCAGGCTCGGCCATCCCTGGGATTCTCCAGGCAAGAACACTGGAGTGAGTTGCCATTTCCTTCTCCAATGGAGGAAAGTGAAAAGTGAAAGGGAAGTCGCTCAGTCGTGTCCGACTCTCAGCGACCCCATGGACTGTAGCCTACCAGGCTCCTCCATCCATGGGATTTTCCAGGCAAGAGTCCTGGAGTGGGGTACCATTGCCTTCTCCGTCGTTTATCCTACTTTCTTCAATTTAAGTCTGAATTTTGCAATAAGCAGTTCATGATCTGAGCTACAGTCAGCTTCTGGTCTTGTTTTTGCTGACTGTATAGAGATTCCTCATCTTTGACTGCAAAGAATATAATCAGTCTGATTACAGTACTGACCATATGGTGATGTCCATGTGTAGAGTCTTCTCTTGTGTTGTTCAAAGAGGGTGTTTGCTATGATTAGTTTGTTCTCTTGTTAGCCTTCGACCTGCTTCATTTTGCAATCCAAGGGCAAGTTTGCCTGTGACTCCATGTATCTCTCGAATTCCTACCTCTGCATTCCAGTTCCCTATGAAGAAAAAGACAGCTTTTTGGGGTGTTAGTTTTTGAAGGTCTTGTAGGTGTTCATAGAACCGTTCAACTTCAGCTTCTTCAGCATCACTGGTCGGGGCATAGACTTGGATTATTGCGATACATGGTTTGCCTTGGAGACAACAGAGATCATTCTGTCGTTTTTGGAATTGCACCCAAGAGCTGCATTTCAGACTCTTGTTGACTCTGAGGACGACTCCATTTCTTCCAAGGGATTCTTGCCCACAGTAGTAAATATAATGGCCATTTGAGTTAAATTTGCTGCACTCAATATGCCAGCAAATTTGGAAAACTCAGCAGTGACCACAGGACTGAAAAAGCTCAGTTTTCATTCCGATCCCTGTACCCCTGTTCAGCGGAAAAAAAATCTCTTTCACGAAACCAGTCCCTGGTATCAGAAAGGTTGGGGACAGCTGCTGTTTGATGGATGCCCCATTCTTTTGAAAAGTACTGTATAAGATACAATCATTAATATTATTGCTAGTAAAATCTGATAATATATGGTTGAAGTGATTATAGCTTCTTATAACATTCCTAAAATATCAATAATTAACTGCCTACTGCTGCTGCTGCTAAGTCACTTCAGTCATGTCTGATTCTGTGCCCACCAGGCTTCCCCGTCCCTGGGATTCTCCAGGCAAGAACACTGGAGTGGGTTGCCATTGCCTTCTCCAATGCATGAAAGTGAAGAGTGAAAGGGAAGTCGCTCAATTGTGTCCCATTCTTCCCGACCCCATGGACTGCAGCCTACCAGGCTCGTCCATCCATGGGATTTTCCAGGCAAGAGTACTAGAGTGGGTTGCCATTGCCTTCTCTGAATTAATTGGCTGCCAATATATTTAATCTAATGAGTGTGTGCTCTCTGCAAAATGAGCATGATCCCCTTTATTCAGGGTCATGTTGAACTTTCTGTTGGCTTCATATTGAAAGGGAATACTATTTGAAAAGGGAGCTTTTTAAACTACACCTGTTTTAAAATCGTGTTGAATGAGTACATTGTTTTTATGTTAAATGTGCTCATTGCAATTAACATACTTAATTACTACATACCTAGGAGAGCTCTTCCTAGAAACATTTTCCTTAGTGTTGAGGTCAAATTAATTAAGTACTTGAATTTTCCCTGTAAATAAGCTGTCATTTTTTGTTGTCTTCCCTGTAATTATTATAAATCATTCAGTTATTTTATGTTCCCATTGTGCACTAAAAATTGCCACTCTGGCATTCAAACATTGAGGACCTGAAAAAAGCCATTTATTTCTCTTTCTTGCTTCCCTAACTGGCATAGTAGAAATGGTATTCCTGTTGACCACTCACCTATTCCAAAACATAAGGAAGTTTAACAAGTGAATGATGAATTTTATGATTAGGAACACAGTAGACACAACAAAAATATGTTGTATTCAGTCAAGGATTAGTGATTAAAACATCTGATAGTCATGCTGTCCAGGGTATGTATCTCAAGGGGAAACAGGGAATGCAGTTTATAGAGAGTCACATCCTTTGGTTCAAAACAAAATTAAAGAGGACAGTTGTGTGTCTTAAATGCAGTAGTTGTGTTTAGTGAAATTTTATCTCCTGTGGCTTTTACTTGATTTGTGAAAATAACCATGTTTTTTAGAGCATCGACTACATCATAAATGAAACAATGATTTTTACAAAAATTGATAATGGAGTTTTGGTGTAGTCATAACACATCTCAATTTAATGAAATCACAATACATCATGACTATAAAAATTATTTGGCAATTATATATCCAAGAGGGACTTCCCCGGTGGCTCAGACAATAAAGCATCTGTATACAATGCGGGAGACCTGGGTTCGATCCCTGGGTTGGGAAGATCTCCTGGAGAAGGAAATGGAAATCCACTTCAGTACTATTGCCTGGAAAATCCCATGGACAGAGGAACCAGGTAGGCTACAGTCCATGGGGTCGCAAAGAGTTGGACACGACTGAGCAACTTCACTATCACTATCCACTATCCAAAAGGGAATAATTTATTCCCACAGAAAGCATTTCAAATAAAACTTTTGAATGAATTAAATCAAAAACACTGTGTATTCTGACGGAGAAGGCAATGGCACCCCACTCCAGTACTCTTGCCTGGAAAATCCCATGGACAGAGGAGCCTGGTAGGCTGCAGTCCATGAGGTCGCTGAGAGTTGGACGCGACTCAGTGACTTCCCTTTCACTTTTCACTTTCATGCATTGGAGAAGGAAATGGCAACCCACTCCAGTGTTCCTGCTTGGGGAATCCCAGGGACGGCGGAACCTGGTGGGCTGCTGTCTATGGGTCGCACAGAGTCGGACACGACTGAAGCAACTTAGCAGTAGCGGTAGCAGTGTATTCTGAAATAATATTTCCACATGTGACCAGTTTTGACTTTGAATGATCTCAATAATTTAGGAAATTTTTTTATTCAGTTTGTAATGAGGCATTTGATCAGTTCTTTTACAGTAAGAGGGTTTGTTGCTGTTAATTGTAGTATGGCTTGCACATCACTAATTTTGTATAGTTTGGTTTTTAAACCTAGTCTAAGATTTTACAAAATAGATGGGATTCAGGACATTTATACTGAGTCTTAATGATTTAGCAAGAACTGTGCTAAAGTCTGAAGAGGCTAAGCTGAATGCAGTTTTATCTTTGCTTTCCTTATTCTGCCCTCTGTTTAGTGGTTGACAGCCCACTGTGTAGTGACATTGTCAGGAACACAGAAAGTATTCTGGATCTTACCCTGGCTGTATTCACCACATTCCTTAGTTTTGTGAGGCATAATGTTCTAACTAATGTTAAAAGCACAAACCTAACCACCAGATATCAATTTGGGAATCATTAGACAGTAGTCATTCAGACTAGCGAAAAAATATGAGTCATATGAAACCTAAATGAATGACTAGATGAAGAATGAATGCATGGAAGACACATTTTTAAGAGTAAACTTTGGATTTTGAAAATAAAGTATTTGCTGTTTAAAGAAAAAAATCTAATGATCTTGAAAATGAAAAAGGAAAAAAAAAAAAAACCTGTGAGTTCTATTAAAGATACTTATCAAATGTGAAGAGATAATTATCTTAGATTTAATTAGAGCATTATTGCTCTCTGTAGACTCAGATCCAAAATAGTATTTGTATAGAAAATGTTTGATAGTAGTCAAGATGTTTGCTCCTTCGCATTCCCCGCAATATCCCCTGGGTCTCCTGCAAAACCACATACTTGTTAAGTGTTGAAATGAATGATAAAATATAGGAAAAGAAAATGTGTTATTGTGTTTAATTATCTTCTTATAATAAATAAATTTATAGTATTTTGTTTTTGTTGTCTTTTACACTATTATTTTTTATCCTTCCACATCCAAATGTGTCTGTATTTTCCTTCATGAATGTCTTCCTTTGAGACTCTGGTAACAATTCAGACATCTCTGTGCTTGTCTTACCCGGACATTCTTTCCTAGAAAAATCACCAGTCTAGTACTAATAGTTTTAATGAACATGTGTATGCTTAAGAGTTTCAAAAGGACATCTAAGGCCCTGGCAAATTCCTTGAACTTCTGACTGTGCTGTTATTGAAGATTGAAACTGTGACACTTACACTCCTGTATTTACTCCCAATACTTACAAAAATATTGGCTAAAAAATGTTTTAAAATGTTTACTTACTGTCAGGTATATTTCACGTATGTTATCACAGTTAATGTTGCAGTAACCCTCTGAAATACTGCATTTGTCATTTTCCATGTGGAAACACTGTCTCTGAGAGAGAGAAACTTAATGACAAGGTCACAAAACTATTAAGTGAAATAGCTGAGGCTGGATGCCAATTGTGTCTGATGCCAAAGCCCATTCTCATAGGCATGATTAATACCTCCTCTATTTGTCAGCACCATCCATAAAAACATCTTCTACATGAAAATCTGTAACCTGGGAGTCTCCTTGACCCTTTCTTTTCCTCCAGTTTCCCACCTACTCAATCTCCAAGACTAGATAAGTAAAACTATAAATTTCTGCTAAAGATATTTCTGTTTACTCTTGCCTTCATTTGGGCTCTAGTTATTTTTCTTACAAAGATAGACTTAATTTTCTTTTCTTTTCATAACTCATCTTTGAAGATAGCTAATGCAGTCTATTCAGGAAGAACTGTCATACTCCTTTTGCTTGAGCCCCTAAGTTTATCTTCAATCAGCTATAAAGTTTGAGGACCTAAACATGATCCCTATCATGTTCTATCCCCCACTTATCCATATTCATTTGAAACACACATATACACATATGTACATGCACACATGTATATTCTTTTGCCTATTTCCTATCTCATGACAACTCCCATTTTTTCCTTCACTGCTGTAATCTAAGATATGCAAGTTAATCATTTTCTTAAAAGCCTTCCTTAAGTTTCCCCACCTTCAAAAAGAGGGATGTCGTCTCATTTTTCTTTAATAGAAATCTATGGTATCTCTTTCCTTTCCCTTATAACATACTATTTGAGTTATTGATTTGTCTGTCTAGCTCTTAATTTAGATTATAAGAACTTGAAGGAAATGGTTATAAGCACTTGAAGAATCCTTTGACACGGAATATAGCATGTAATAGGCATTCAATTATGTCTGCACGGAACTAAAATATGCTACACATACTGTATGAAATAATTGATATAAATAAAATTATTTTGCTGTGATTAATGAAATGGTACTAATGTTGATANAGGAAGATAATTAGCTATTATTTTCACATGGAGGAGAATATTAAAAGCAGAAATTGCCTCTTTATAATTGGATATTTTTTCAGTTATAATAGAGAATCAGGAGAAATAATCACCACATTTGAAAACATACAAATACATGAAGTCAAAGTTTTGATTAGGATTGATTCCTCTCATAAGAGAATATTCATGTGCTAGACTTTGTTAGATCATAGAAAAGGTAAAAGAATTCCAGAAAAATATCTACTTCTGCTTTATTGACTATGCTAAAGCCTTTGACAGTGTGGATCACAACAAGCTATGAAAAATTTTTAAAGAAATGGGAATACCAGACCACCTTACCTGCCTCCTGAGAAACCTGTCTGCAAGTCAAGAAGCAACAGTTAGAATTGGACATGGAACAATGGACTGGTTCCAAATTGGGAAAGGAATATATCAAGCTTGTATATAGTCACCCTGCTTATTTAATTTATATGCAGAGTACATCATGAGAAATGCTGGGCTGGAAGAAGCACAAGCTGGAATCAAGATGGCTGGGAGAAACATTAATAACCTCAAATACGCAGATGACACCACTTTTATGGCAGAAAGCAAAGAAGAACTAAAGAGCCTCTTGAAAGTGAAAGAGGAGAGTGAAAAAGTTGGCTTAAATCTCAACATTCAAAAAACTAAGATCATGGAATCTGGTCCCATCGCTTCATGGCAAATAGATGGGGAAACAATGGAAACACTGACTATTTTTCTGGGCTGCGGACTCACTGCAGATGGTGACTACAGTCATGAAATTAAAAGACACTTGCTCCTTGGGAAAAAAGCTATGACACACCTAGATACCATATGAAAAAGCAGAGACATTAGTTTACCACAAAGGTCCGTATAGTCAAAGTTATGTTTTTTTCCAGTAGTTATGTAGGGGTGTGAGAGTTGGACCATAAAGTTGAGCACTGAAGAGTTGATGTTTTTGAACTGTGGTGTTGGAAAAGATTCTTGAGAGTCCCTTGGACAGCAAGGAAATCAAACCAGTCAATCCTAAAGGAAATAAGTCCTGAATATTCATTTTAAGGACTGATGCTGAAGCTGAAGCTCCAATATTGAGGCCGCCTGATGTGAAGAACTGACTCACTGGAAAAGATCCTGATGTTGGGAAAGATTGAAGGTGGGAGGAGAAGGGGATGACAGAGGATGAGATGGTTGGATAGCATCACCAAATCTATGGACATGAGTCTGAGCAAACTCCCGGAGTTGGTGATGGACAGGGAGGCCTGCTGCAATCCATGGGGTCGCAAAAAGTTGGACACAACTAAGCAACTGAACTGGATGGTGGCTATGACAAGTTATTATGTATAACTGTATATTTCATATACGTATTCTATATAAATAGCTAGTTTTAGAAATTTTTTAATTACATAAATATTAATTATGCTATTTTCACATACCTACTAGATAGAAGGGTTTCCCTGGTGACTTAGCAGTAAAGAATCTGTCTGCAAAGCAAGGAGACATGAGTTTGATTCCTGGAGAAGGAAATAGCAACCCACTCCAGTATTCTTGCCTGGGAATTACCGTGGACAGAGGAGCCTAGTAGGTTACAGTGCATGAGGTTGCAAAGAGTTGGACAACACTGAGCTACTACACAACATCAACTAGTGGTTCAGATGGTAAAGAGTCTGCCTGCAGTGCAGGAGACCCAGGATCTATCCCTGGGTGGGAAAGATGCCCTGAAGAGGGGAATGGCAACCCATTCCAATATTCTTGCCTGGAAAATCCCATGTATGGAGGAACCTGGCAGACTGTAGTCCATGGGGTCACAAAGAAATACATTAAGTAAAGCTTTTTATAGAATTTGTCTAATGCAATATTTGAAAAAGGTTAAAATTTGTATTTTAGATTCATATGACAATAATATGTGTTTCATCTTCCTTACCATGCAATATAGATAAAAGAGTCTATACTTATAAAGTCTTTCAGTGATATTAAATGAGAAGGAAATTAGTTTCATTTTCAAAACAAGACCTTGATTTAATATTAAATATATAGTCAAACTTTTTTGGTTATGTCATTACCATAGTATATATTATGCTAATAAGTATGTTCTATGCCAAAGTAGGGAGAAGGCAGTGGCACCCCACTCCAGTACTCTTGCCTGGAAAATCCCATGGATGGAGGAGCCTGGTGCACTGCAGTCCATGGGGTCGCTAGGAGTCGGATACAAATGAGCGACTTCATTTTCACTTTTCACTTTCATGCATTGGAGAGGGAAATGGCAACCCACTCCAGTGTTCTTGCCTGGAGAATCCCAGGGACAGGGGAGCCTGGTGGGCTGCCGTCTATGGGGTTGCACAGAGTCGGACATGACTGAAGCGACTTAGCAGCATGCCAAAGTAAATACAAAAAAAAAAAAGAAAGCCCTCTAATATTATAGAATCCTTGATTTTTCTGATTCACCTGTATTAGTCATCTGTCATAATATTACTGTATTTGAACATGCATAACAAGTATTTATTCTCATGCTCATGTGTCTATTTGCTGTTGACCATGGATGGCTTTGTCTGAGTAACTCTGCTTCAGGGTCCAGTTAGCTAGGGTTTCAGTTCAGTTCAGTTGCTCAGTCACGTCCGACTCTTTGCGACCCCATGAATCACAGCACGCCAGGCCCCCCTGTCCCTAACCAACTCCTGGAGTTCACTCAGACTCACGTCCATCGAGTCAGTGATGCCATCCAGCCATTTCATCCTTGGTCGTCCCCTTCTCCTCCTGCTCCCAATCCCTCCCAGCATCAGAGTCTTTTCCAGTGAGTCAACTCTTCGCATGAGGTAGCCAAAGTACTGGAGTTTCAGCTTTAGCATCATTCCTTCCAAAGAAATTCCAGAAATTCTGATCTTCAGAATGGACTGGTTGGATCTCCTTGCAGTCCAAGGGACTCTCAAGAGTCTTCTCCAACACCACAGTTCAAAAACATCAATTCTTCAGCTCTCAGCCTTCTTCACAGTCCAACTCTCACATCCATACATGACCACAGGAAAAACCATAGCCTTGACTAGACGGGCCTTAGTCGGCAAAGTAATGTCTCTGCTTTTGAATATGCTATCTAGGTTGGTTATAACTTTTCTTCCAAGGAATAAGTGTCTTTTAATTTTATGGCTGCAATCACCATCTGCAGTGATTTTGGAGCCCCCCAAAAATAAAGTCTGACACTGTTTCCACTGCTAGGGTTTAGGCCACTGTAAATATAAATACATTCATTCTGAAGACTTATAGTTGATACGAACACTTGTGGCATATTGTGAACTATGTAAGATAGATTTTATAACATGTCAGATACTTCTAGGTTTACCTAACCCTGAAAATATTAGCTAAGATCACAGATATTAATAGTTAACTAACTCCCCCAAAGTCTTCCAGCTAATCAAAAATAGAAACAGAATTTAAATCTACTTATGTCTGAATAAAACATCTGTGTTTTTCCTCACTATAGTGTGCATCCTTTTCCAATAACTCATCTATTATTAGAATTCCCATTACAGCACATGCATAATAAAATTGACCAAGCTTCCTTTGATTCCTTCAATAGTAAGAACCAAATTCTTCTTAAGATTGCCACTTTGACCCTCAGAAAAGTTGAAAATGATCTTCATCTGGCTTATTTAATTTTCTAGGACAGAATGCAGTGAGTATCATGACTTTCATCTATTCAAGATATTTTCATGCAAATAATGTGCCATCAGATCATATTTATCTGATAATTGTAAATATGTATTTCTTTGCCTACTACTCTTACTAGTTTCTAAAATCCTAGGTCTCTCTCACCACACAATGTTATTATTGTACTTAGTCATAAAGATTAGCTATTCAGTTTATTTCCAATTATTGACTGTCTCTTGCTACTTCATGTTAACTGTAATAATGTATATAGCCTTTAACTGGACTTCCCTGGTAGTTCAGCTGGTAAAGAGTCTGTCTTCAATGCAGGACACGCTGGTTCGATTCCTGGGTAGGGAAGATCCCCTGGAGAAGGAATAGACTACCTACTCCAGTATTCTTGGGTTCCCCTGGTGGCTCAGATGGTAAAGAATCTGCCTGCAATGCAGAGACCTGGGTCTGACCCCTGTGTTGGGAAGATGCCCTGAAGAAGGTAACAGCTACCAACTCCAATATTCTGGCCTGGAGAATTCCGTGGACTGTATAGTCCATGGGATTGCAAAGAGTTTGACAGAACTGAGCAACTTTCACTTCACTTCACTTCAGCTTTTTACTTGGGTATATATTCTATTCCAGAAAGATTCCTTACCATCTGAGCAACAAGGGAAGCCCCTGCCCCATAAGGCTTATAGTATTTTTAGGGTATAAGTCTATACTTATTGATGCCTACTGTCCATGCATTTGTTTTGTGTTTTCTAATCTAATTATTTGTGCTTTTCATATGCTGCAATTCCTTTTTTGTATCTGACCTCCACATATAATCCCAGTGTGGCTGCCTCCCTCAGAATTTAGGTTTATGGAGTTTTCTGAATGTGGAATTTCGTAACTCAAACCCATGTAAGTTTACATTTAAAACTGTTTTTATTAAATATTGAGTATATTCAAATGAATATTTATAAACTGCATGTTAAACATAGTAAATAAGGAGTCAAGGAATACCAGTGTGAAAAATAAATGTATTGAGACTTCCCTGGTGGTTCAGTGGTTAATAAAGACTGCACTTCCCCTGCAGGAGGCATGGGTTCAATGTTGGTTGTTGACATAAGATCCCCCATTATGCATGGTGTGGCCAAAGCATTTTCAAAATAAATCTGATGTTTAAAAGAAGCATAAAATTAGTATCACAAAATTTAAATAATTCTGGACACCTTCAGCAGTTTTCTTCCCTCATTCTAATTTTAAAGCAGTTAGGATCCAGAACTATGAGTTTGTCATTTACTTGATTTCTTTGTAGACTTATCAAACATCTATTACCTTAGGTAGTATATTATTTTAGTTTTAAAGTATTTTTTAAATTTACATTAGTGACTGATGCTGTGTGTACTCTACTGAAGAGTGTAGGTGCAGCTTAGAAAATCTGTGAAGCACACAAATTCTTCAGAAAGATAGCCTAGGCTTAATTTCTGGTTCCATTCTTATTATCACATTACTTAAGGTTTCTGTCTCTCACTATCTTTATTTGAAAATATGGGGAAATAATGAATTACCTTGTAATGTTGAGAGAAGTGAATAAGTTATAATATTTAGCAGGTATAGAAGAATGGCGGTTTTGCAGTAGTTTAACTGTATTCCCTATACTGTACAACACATCCCCGTGACTTATTTATGGAATATCTGGGAGTTTATACCTTCTAATATCCTTCCTCTATTTCACCCACTTCTCACTATCCTTGCTTCTAGCACCCTTTAGTTTGTTCTCTGTATCTGTGAATCTGTTTCTCTTTTGTTGGAAATGGCAAGATATTTTTCTTTTTACATGGCTGAATATTATTCCATTTTTTATATTTATCACATCTTCTTTATCCTTTTGTCTGTTGATGAGCATTTACGTTGCTTTCTTGTCTTGAGTGTTGTAAATAATGCTTCATGAACATGGTGGTACATACATTATTTCAAATTTGTATAGTTTTTCAGATAAATACCCTGGAGTGGAATTACTGGATTGTATGGTAATTTTATGTTTAATTTTTTGAAGACCCACCATAATATTTTCCATAGTGACTGTACCAATTTACATTTCCATAATAGTACACACGGGTCCCCTTTTCACCACATCTTCACCAACACTTATTATTGTGCTTTTCTTCTTCTTTTTTTAAATAATAACCACTGTGATAGGTGTGAGGCAATCACTAATTTTAGTTTTGGTTTGTATTTCCCTGATGATTAGTAATATTGAGCATCTTTTGATTAATCTTTTGGCTATCTTCATGTCTTCTCTGGAAAAATGTCTATTTAGATCTTCTACTCTTTTTGTAATTGGATTATTTGAGGTTTTTTTTTTTAATTAATATTGTGTTGTGTGTGTTCTTTGTATGTTTGGGATATTAACTCCCTAGCAGACTTATCATTTGCAAATATTTTATCCAAATTAGTAGTTTCTCTTTTAGTTTTATTGAATGTTTCCTTTGCTATGCAAAAGCTTTTTAATTTGATTGGGTCCCATTTGTTCATTTTTGTTGCCCTTGCCTGAGGAGACATATCCAAATAAACATTGCTAAGACCAATGTCAAAGAGCAGGCTGTGTGCTTTCTTCTAAGAGTTCTATGATATCAGTATTTTCATTTATGTATTTTAATTCATTGAGTTTATTTTTATATATGGAATAAGAAAGTAGCCACTTTCATTTTTTTTGCCTGTAATTGCTCACTTTTCCAACACCATCTAACAGATTGTTGGTCTCATTGTATATTCTTGCCTCCTTTTCATAAATTAATTGACTATATGTATATGAATTTATTTCTGATCTCTCTGCTTTGTTTTATGTGTCTGTTTTTGTGCCAGTATCATACTATTTTGCCTATGATGACTTTACCATGCTTAGATAAATGAGCTTCATATGTCCAGCTTTGTTCTTCTTTCTTAAGATTCCTTTCACTATTTAAGGTCTTTTGTGGCTTGTTCCAGTTCTGTGAAAAGTTTAGGGAATATTTTGGCAGAGATTACACTGGTACTAGAGATTGCTTTGGGAAATAAGTACATCTTAACAGTATTATTTTTTCCAATCTATGAGCATGAGTTATCTTTTTTATTTATGTCTTTTCAGTTTTTTCATCAATGTCTTAATAGAGCTTATATCCCCTTGATTAAATTTATTTCTAGGAATTTTATTCTTTTTGTTGTATTTTTAAATATAATTATTTTCATAATTTCTCTTGCAGATAGTTTGTTATTAGTGTATATATTATGATGAGGTGACAGTTTTCTCTTAATGCATTGAGAATACTCTGGTATCTTCTTGTTTGCATTTGTGCTATAATTTGTAAGCTCTAATTACAATCTCTTTGAAAGGGATTACTTTTTCCTCTAGGAGTTATCATAATTGTCTCTATTTTGTGTTTTCTGAATTTACATCATTATATGAATTTATTTGCATTGATTGTTATTCTATTCACTTGGTATTTATTTCACTTTAGGATATTTGGATTGGTATCTTTTATTATTTCTGAAGTAATTAAGTTGCTACCTTTAAAATGTTACTTATATCTATGCTGTATTTCCAGTACTTTTGGAACTCCAGGTTATTCACTTTAAAAACATTTCCCATTTTTAATTCTATGGCTTTACTGTGTAAACATTGCATATAATTTATTTAACTATATTTTGCTTATTAAATTTTTACTTGTGTCTGGACTGCTATTAAATAAAATCACTTGCTGTTAAGTTACTTAATATCTGAATGTCATTTATCCTTTGATTTCCTGCATGTTTTTCTTTTACTATTCTTTTTNATATGAACTTTTTGATAATTGTTTTATAACTACTGATACTTCCTTCATGATATAATGCCTTGGAATTCTTAAATCAAGCTCTTTAATTTTTGAGGCCCCTGTATTTAGTCAAATAATTGGCTTGAATAGAACTAAGAATTGATGCTGAAATTATGACACACAGTTCTTATCCTCTTCCCAGTGAAGGACATTGAATGTCAGGATTAAGTTTGAATTTTTGGCTAGAGTGAAAGATGGATTAGCTAAATACTCAAATCAATATACCTCATTACAGAAATTAAATGATAGATGTAAAACTGTAATCAAAGTGTCAACTCACAAATACTTGCAATCTATATTTTAATAATTACAATGTTTTAATCAGTTTTTAATGTAATTTAAATATATTTGTCAGTCAAATGCTTGAAATATTTATTTTGAGAATATTGGTGAAATGAATGAAGGAAACATTTGGTCTTTCATACTTATATCATTTTATGTTCAAAGGTTGTATGTAGATAGCAAAAAAGAATGCTTATTATCCCTAATAATAGCAGATGTCTTTTTTCTTTTACTAGCAGGTTTCTAATGTGAGTAAAATAAATTTGGAAACCTGAGAAGAAATGCTATAACCAGTTGGAGAATTCTCTTTGTGTAGAGCCCATCCTGGGGAGAGGCTATTAGGAACTAAGGGAGGATCGATTTTGATGTGAGTTAGATAAGTTTAGTTTGAAAAGAGAACTGTCCTTCTGTGTTGGAATATTGAGCAGGCAGAAGAAAATAAATTATTAAAATCTCTTATGAAAAGATTCTCCTCAGAGGAATCATTAATCATATCTCTTTCTTTCCTATTTATGTTGCAAATACTTGGAGATATGCCCAACCTTTCTACTAGTTTGCAGTTAAAAGAAACATCCCCACCCAGATATCAGTGGGTTGACAAAGTGGACGTTGACCTCCCATTGACTTTAAATGTGGACTGGGGTGGGGCCAGGTGAGTCCCTTTAGGGGCTCATGCTGAAGACAGCTCTACAACTACTATTTGAGCTAAAATTGTGTCAATTTTTTGTCTTGGGCTACATTTACTCAATGCTTAAAATGTATGAAAAATCAGTATATTAATTCAACTATTTTGCATGGGAGCAAGTAAACGGTTTTACTCAATAGTACCTAGATTGACTTAATTGCTCCCAAAATGTAGATGCTTTGCTCTGTGGGTCACATGAAAAGTGACAGATTGATCTTTGACTGTTAGTTAAAATATTCCTGTTTTCCCGTTCAGCCTCATTGATTAGGTGCTGCTGCTAAGTCGCTTCAGTCATGTCTGACTCTGTGGGACCCCATAGATGGCAGCCCACCAGGCTCCCCATTCCCTGGGATTCTCCAGGCAAGAACACTGGAGTGGGTTGCCATTTCCTTCTCCATTGGTTAGGTGAGCTCTCTGCAATTAGGAACCCAAGCTTTTGGAAAGATATCAAAAAGGAGTTCTGCTATCCAGGAAGAGGTAAACCTCTAAGCTGTATGGATAAGCCCTTGGTTTGAATCCTATCAGGATGACTTTTCAAGGAGAGCTAGGGTACTTCCCTATACCTGATTTCTTCTTCTATGAATTGGAAATAATAACAGAACCACTCGTCACGGGGCAGTGAAATTCAATTTCAGTCAGGTTCCTCAACTCTAATCAAAATTTGAAATGAGAAACTAGCTCTCAAGTAAAGTTAGCCAGAGAGGAAAATGAAGCTTACTTGCAGAAGCATCATGTTGAAGAAGATTTTATTCCATATGAAAGACTTTTGGTAAAATCATCTTAAAACCATTGAATTCATAATAATGACATTAGCATTCTTCTTCCTGTTGTAACCTCTGGCCAAATAGGACTTTTTTTTTTTTTTTAAGTGCTTTACCTTCTTTCCCAATCTGCATTTTTTTTTTTTAAGTGCTTTACCTTCTTTCCCAATCTGCATTGCATTTTTTCCTCCCAAATCTGGAACATAGTTTGTACTCAGACACTCAGTAGTGTTTGACTCTTTGCAACCCCATGGACTGTTGCCCGTTAGGTTCTTCTGTCCTTGGGATTATCCTGGCAAAATATTGGAGTGGGTTGCATTTCCTCCTCTAGGGGTGTTCCCATCCAGTGATTGAACCCACGTTTCTTATGTCTCCTGCATTGGCAGGCAGATAATTTACCATTAGTGCCATGTGGGAAACCCTGGAACATAGTTTGATTCCCCTAACACTATACTCACCTAAACTTCTTGCTCTTTTGATGGTCTGGGTTACTTAGGATGTCCCTTCAGAGATTCTCTCTCTGTAGGATGTTACCATGTTTTCTGTTCTTATAGATCTCCCATTTTTCTCTCTTATAATCTTCATCATTCTTAATTGTAATTACTTCTTAAAATTTCAACTCCTCTCTCTATTATAATTTACATAAAGGAAAAGACTCAAATTGTAATTTTCATTGCATGTCTAGTTTCCATGATGAAAGCTCTCACATAATTGATGTTCAGATATGGAAGGAAGCAGAAGGAAGAATAATCTATTTTACTTCTACATTATTAACTTCTCTCAAATTTCACTGTTGCTTAAGAGGTTGCCTTTTCTGCAACCAGCTTTACTCATAGTTATGTATTATTCCCTCCTGGTTGGAGCAGAAGTTGAATGTGATGATTATCAACTTATTTCAGGATCTAATGCCAATCCTTCTCTACTTGGCTTTCATTTTCTCCTCCCTAAGCAAAAATCAGAATCTCTCCTCTAGGCCAGAAACACTAGGTGTGCTGTTAATATTTTCTGGCATGTTTGACACTTCTAATATTGTATTTCCATAGCCCTTTTTTTTCTCTCCAAAATTATCTGCAGAAAATTCATGTATAATTTGTAGGAGTTTTTAGTATTATTTCTCTTTAGACAGATTGCTGCCTTTAATATCAACACCACTTTTTTATACATAAGATTTGTTCATATATTTCAGTGTTCTACTAATCATTGTGAACAGTATGTTTTTAAATAAGATAAATTAAGTACTATGTCTTTGTAGTTATACCAGGTGGAAAAAATCTGAGCAGAGCTTTTGGCTTTAAAACAGAGAAATAACCAGAAAATACCAGAAATTTGTTGAAAGAGTTATGCTTAGATATGAAAAAAATTAAATGAACTTTAGATATTTTTTATTTGTAACAAGTTGTTCAGTTAAGTTACTCAGTAATGTCCGACTCTTTGTGACCTCATGAACTGCAGAATGCTAGGCCTCCCTGTCCATCACCAACTCCCG
>SJYQ01000479.1:459269-480852 GCA_006410935.1 Redunca redunca
TGCAGCCATGAAATTAAAAGACGCTTACTCCTTGGAAGAAAAGTTATTAGCAACCTAGATAGCATATTGAAAAGCAGAGACATTACTTTGCTGACTAAAGTCCGTCTAGTCAAGGCTATGGTTTTTCCTGTGGTCATGTATGGATGTGAGAGTTGGACTGTGAAAAAGGCTGAGTGCAGAAGAATTGATGCTTTTGAACTGTGGTGTTGGAGAAGACTCTTGAGGATCCCTTGGACTGCAAGGAGATCCAACCAGTCCATTCTGAAGGAGATCAGCTAAAGCTGAAGCTCCAGTACTTTGGCCAACTCATGTGAAGAGTTGACTCATTGGAAAAGACTCTGATGCTGGGAGAGTTTGGGGGCAGGAAGAGAAGGGGACGACAGAGGATGAGATGGCTGGATGGCATCACGGACTTGATGGACGTGAGTCTGAGTGTACTCTGGGAGATGGTGATGGATGGGGAGGCCTGGTGTGCTGCGATTCATGGGGTCGGAAAGAGTTGGTCACGACTGAGCGACTGAACTGAACTGAACCAACTAGTGCGATAATATAAAATGATTAAATAAATCATTGGATTATTTTGTGAGTAAAGTTGAGATCATTTTCTTAGTTTAGATCTAGTATCAGGTTTTTTATCTGTATTTTTCAAAAACATGTTTTACGATACAAATCAAAGTGTGCTTGTGTATTTATGCATCTGTCTGTGATGATGGTATATGTGTGTGTGTGTGTGTGTGTGTATAAATAAGTAAAACTTTGGAGTTTAGAGAGTCCATCAATAAATTAGTTTGTTTAAGCTGCTGTAATTTTTGTTCAGTAGCACATATCTACCAATGACATTTTAATCAAACTAGTTATCAAGTCATAGACATCAGAAGAAATAAGAAGTTGAGATAGGTAGATTTAGATCAAAATTGAAGAGTAGGAAAAAAAAAAAAGAAGAGTAGGAAGACTGGATATAGGGGAGTTATCTGAATAAAACTGGACTAGATTAAGCATTATAAAGTGAAACTAAGGATACACTGTCAGGTGTTTTTTTTCAGGGAGAGGATAAGAATAGTATGCATATGTAAAAATAGAACCAAAATAGGTGAGAGTAGGATAAAAAAAAAAAAAGTTTTATTCTTCTGTTATAGCTTTGCCTAAGTCTTCCTGAATAAGACAAAGATGGTGTGAGAATGTTCAGTATTCAACAAGACATAACACTGGCATAACAATGTGCCTAGCACTTTATGGGGAGAATGAAATATAATGTTTATTCCTCAAAAGCAATCCTATGAGCCAGGACTATTATTATCATATTGTACAGGAGAAACAAATCCTGTGTTTTCTAAAAATCACCCAGATAGTAGGGAACTCAGAATTTCAAACCAGATATTCCAATGTCTAATTATAAATAATACCTTAATTCAGAATCAGAAATTAAAACTTAAAGGAGACAAAATAGTAATATCCTCTAATATTTCAGGCACAAGGGGGGTTTCCTTGATTATAAGTATGTCGAAAATCTTTTATTTCTATACAGGTGATAATTTCTTTTCAAATTTTTCTTCAGTGACTCAGAAATCTATTTTTCCTGCTCTCATTTCTTGTTCAGTTTCTAGGAGTATATTCTGAGTAAAATATGTCTAATTTCTTAACTTCACTAATGCATTCTTTTATTATTAGACCCAGAAGTCAATTATTGAACACAAAGTTTTTCTGCATGGTGACCAGTAAATACTTCCTCCAGGATAGCACCTAGTAATAATCTTATGTGTCTCCAAAAGACCTCCCCTGTTTGCTCTGTCTCACACTGATAAGACCACTCTTTATACACTCTTTGCAATGCACTGCATGATTAGACATGGGCCAGTTTTTAACAAGTGAAAGTAGAAGTCGCTGAGTTGTGTCTGACTCTTTGCGACTCCGTGGAATTCTCCAGGCCAGAATACTGCAGTGGGTAGCTTTTCCCTTCTCTAGGGCATCTTCCCAACCCAGAGATCAACCCAGGTCTCCCTCATTACAGGCGTATTCTTTGCCAGCTGAGCCACAAAGGAAGCTATTTTCCCAAACTTCTTTTTTCTGCCAGATGATATCTCCCACTGACTATTTTGCATACATTCAAGACATAGAAACAAGGAAATTAAGGACAGATTAAAAACTAATTTAAAATAAAGAATAAATAAATAACTATAAGTATATCCACAGAAATCTGTAAATGTGATGAGTTGTCAGGAACAGAAGAATATATTTCCTCAGAATTAAATCCAAATTTCATGGTGATCAGGAAATCAAGATTGCATGTAATTGCTGAATTGTGCTTGAAAAAATGTACTTGCAGAGATGCTATAATAGCCATGTACCTTCAGTCTCTCAGTCTATTGACTTTTGAGATGAAGTTGGTATCTGAGTTGTAGGTGAATATAACTGAATGCAGATTTTAAATATAACTGTTTGTATTAATTTCCTCCTGTAACAAATTACCATCAGTTTACTGGCTTACAAAACACACATTTATGATTAACTCTCTGGAGGTCAGTAGTCCTACAATCAAGACATCAGTATTCTGGAAAGTAGAGTTCTAAACCTTACTTGGAGAACTCCTAGGGAATCTATTTCCTTGCCTTTTTCAGCTTCTAGAAGCCACCTACAACCCTTTGATTGTGGCCCCTTCTCTCTGCAAAGCTCATCACTCCTTTCTCTCCAGTCCTCCTAACTTCTCTCTCTGCCACTCTGGCCCCCCTTTTATTAAGAACTCTTGTGATTATGGGGAACCCACCAGGGTAGTCACCCGTCAGAGGATCCTTACCTGAATGACATCTGCAGAGTCCTTCTTGCCATCTTGTAAGTGACATATTCACTGGTTCCAGGCATGAGGATGTGAGCATATTTGGGTGTGTGTGTAGGAGGGGTGGATTATTCAGCTTTTCACACCCTTTCTTTTAAGAATTTTGTTTTTTTTGATGTGGACCATTTTTAAGCCTTTATTGAATGTTTTTGTTGTTTTTTACAGTATAGCTTCTGTTTATGTTTTTGTTCTTTGGCCTTGAGGCATATGAGATCTTAGCTTGCTGACCTGGGATTGAACCCTCACGCCTTACATTGAAAGGTGAAGTCTTAATCACTGGTCCACTGGGAAAGTCCCACTCCATCCTTATTTGTGTGTTTTGCCACATTTTTATCTCCTAACCTCTGTAAATCTCTATCCCTTTCTGTGAAACTTACATTTTAAATCAAGTTTAAAAAATAGATTAAAAAATAGATAATGACTGGTCTTACTAGTCTTGTCATTGTGCAGATTTCTCACACCAAGTCTCCTCATATGTCATAGGTTTTCTTTTAGATGGCCTATTTGACTCAGGACCCAGGCCCTGGTCCAGTTTAATTGCAGTTAGAACTGATAGGTCCCATGACACCCCTGGTAGCTCAGCTGATAAAGAATCCACCTGTGGTGTAGGAGACCCTGGTTAGATTCCTGGGTTGGAAAGATCTGCTGCAGAAGGGATAGGATACCCACTCCTGTGTTCTTGGGCTTCCCTGGTGGCTCAGATGGTAAAGAATATGCCTGTAATGCGGGAGACCTGGATTCAATCCCTGGGCTGGGAAGATCCTCTGGAGAAGGGTATGGCTACCCATTCTGATATTCTGGCCTGGAGAATTCCATGGACTGAGGAGCCCTGGCAGGCTACAGTCCAAGAGGTCGCAAAGAGTCAGACATGACTGAGAGACTTTCTTCACTTCTTCACTTCAGGACATGAGGCATGTTAACCTGCATGCAGAATCATGCTAGCTGCTTGATTCTGATGGAGCTATAGACATTTCAGACATTCAGAAAGTAGTGGACTCTTCTAATACTCTAGTTATGATTTGTTAACAAAATTGGCCATTTACTTCTTTATCTTTTTGTCCATTTGGTTCTGGGTGGGATGAGCATTGATTAGTGATCAACTTGCAGAAAGAAGGAACAATCAGTAGGATAACAAGGATGCATGAATAGGACCTATGGACTGTTTGGTACAGTTGTCATTTTGGAATGTAGGTCATTATAGATGACCAGATATGGGGAGTTTGTGAGACAAATAGCAGTTAGGCCTGAATAGACTAGAAATTTTAGTAGATTATTTCCAGTGACATTCTGAAGGTAGCATTTTAATGATGCACCATACAACAAAGGTCTGTCTAGTCAAGGCTATGGTTTTTCCAGTGGTCATGTATGGATGTGAGAGTTGAACTATAAAGAAAGCTGAGCACATAAGAATTGATGCTTTTGAACTGTGGTGTTGGAGAAGACTCTTCAGAGTCCCTTGGACTGTGAGGAGATCCAACCAGCCCATCCTAAGGGAGATCAGTCCTGGGTGTTCATTGGAGGGACTGATATAAGCTGAAACTCCAATATTTGGCCACCTGATGCAGACAGCTGAGTCATTTGAAAAGACCCCGATGCTGGGAAAGATTGAGGGCAGAAGGAGAAGGGGATGACAGAGAATGAGATGGTTGGATGGCATCACTGACACAATGGACATGGGTTTGGGTGGACTCTGGAAGTTGGTGATGGACAGGGAGGCCTGGCATATTGCGATTCAGTCGCAGAGTCAGACATAACTGAGCAACTGAACTGAACTGGTAGGACGCATCAAGGCCAGTGACAAAACTTTTGATAGTATTTGTGATAATAAATATAGATGATCAAAATCAGTGCATTAATAATGGGAAATAAGTTTTAGGAAGAGTATCAGCAACGGCAAGTTATTAAAAAGAGGTTTTGGAGGCACACAGTGCCTTGGAAGGAAGGAGGGATTTCTGCCATTTTTATGCCTCTCTTTGATAGTCTACAAGTAAGGATTGAAAATTAACAAGAAAAACACTTAAAGGGTGACTGTACGTCTTGATTTCAGTTTTATTATGTTTAGATTCAGCAAGCATTTTTAAGACTATGTCAGTCTACCCTCTTTTTTTTTTTAATTTTATATTTGTTTATTATAAGAAGCTATTACACAGAATGGAATACAAGTAAATCTGTTGGGGATCCTATTTTTATTTTTTTTTATTTTATTTTTTTTTAATTTTTATTTTTACTTTAGTTTATTTTACATTACTGTATTGGTTTTGCCAAACATTGACATTAATTCACCACGAGTGTACATGCATTCCCAAACACGAATCCCCTCCCATCTCCCACCCCATACCATCCCTCCGGGTCCTCTCCTTGCACCAGTCCCAAGCATCCTGCATCCTGCATCGGACATTGACTGGCGATTCGTTTCTTANGGTTAATAACTAGGTGAAGGATAGTATACAGTGGTGTCAACCTAAAAAGAGGATTCTAGCATATCCCTTTAGGATCTAAATTCAGTTCTGTTTATTTCAATAGCTGTAACCAATTCACATTGTAACTTGAAAACTATAGAGTAGTTGTAACCACCAGATTTGTGTATGACAAAAGTCTGAGAGACTTGGTACATACCTTATATTACAGAATAAAGAACTAACAATATTTGAACAACAAAGAGAAAAGGACCAAAACTAATAAGCATTTTTAAAGTGATAAATGCAAGGTCTTGTTCTCAGTTCCAAAAAGGCAACCGTACAAAGGATAGTATCACTTAGCAATAGCATGTGTAAAAGAGATTGTGGGTTTTACTTGACAGGAAGATCAATACCAATCAATAATGTGATGTAACTCCAGCATAGCTAATGGGATCATATAATTCATGAACAGAACTATAGTAACAGGACTGAGGAATTTACAGGCCACTCAGGAATCTTGGTAGCTCTGGGTACTGCACTTGGAAGTGCTTGATGAAATTAGAATAAATTGAGAGAATGACAACCAGATAAATGAAAATAATTGTTATTGAAGGCATCTAGGTAGCTAACACTTATAATTGATTTACTAAAGCTACTTTAATTATCTCAAAAAACAAAAAGAAAAGAATGTGAGATAGGTGATGAAGATGAAATATTTATGAGTGAGATTAGCAGAAGTTATCTGCTTGTTATCCAAGGGGCCTCTCAGGTCCAGTGACCCTGATGGTCCAGCATGTGTGTTCTGACTGCATAATGGGCCAGAAAATGCATTTGATCAGCACAGCTTAAATGGATATCTCTCTTAAAGTTAACTCAAGTTCACTAAGCTCACAAAACCAGGTTTCAGCCAATTTGGCAGGTCAGTAGTTCTTAGAGAGGGGAACAACAACAACAACAAAACAAACACTTTTATAACAACAAAAACTAAAACTGAAAAGGGAAAAAGTGCTTCTGGCCAACATACTTTGACACTGTCAACATGTTAGGCAACTTGTAATCAGAAGGTAACTTGATGCATCTGTTACCTTAATGGGTCTAGATTTGGTATAAAACCACACACGTGAAAGACCTGATTCTAGACATCCTCATCTCTAAATAGTGCTTATATGAGTACCATCATTTTTATATGATTAAAATTAAAGAAATGTCCCCAGTTTAACTCTGACATATCATGGATTAGAAGATGCATCCATTGATTCTAAACCATTTATTTAGAAATGTTATAACATGAACAAAACGTTATGTTCAAGAATTGATGAAATATGTTACACACAGTCATGCCAGCCAGAGAAATGTTTGGTTATAGTAAAGGGATTTTGCATGACTCTGTTCTAAGACATTAAATTTAGATTTCACTCTCGGGCTATATTGTTATTTGACTTGCATGCCTGTTCTTAAGTGGTAGGTATCCTGTGATTGTGGTGCAAGTGGTACCTAATAGCATTATTCTTTGTAACTTATACCTGAAGAGCTTAGACTCAGGTAAAATGTTCTTTGCCTAGATAATAGGCTTCCAATCTTCTCTTCCTTTATGACACTATGCCTTCTAGTCTACACTATCCCTGGTGGCTCAGACAGTAAACAGTCTGCCTGCAATGCAAGAGACCTGGGTTCAATCCCTGGGTCAGGAAGTTCTCTTGGAGGAGGGAATGTCAACCCAACCTAGTATTCTTGCCTGGAGAATTCCATGGACAAAGGAGCCTGGTGGGCTACAGTCCATGGGGTCACAGAGTTGGGGAAAGGACTGAGCAACTAACACTTTCACTCCATTGGTCTGTAGACTAGCAGGTGAGGAGGGGAGTCTAGTAAAGCTTAGACTTATAGTTTCAGCAGGTTTTAAAGAGGTTTGAATTGTTACATCAATGATATATATTGTGTCCAAATAAAGTGTGCGAGGTAACCCTCATTTCTTTAGGTTCCTTGACTAAAATTAATCTAGATATATTGCCACCATCCCAAAGGAATGAAGGGAACTTAATCTTGGGTGTAATTGAGGCTCTTCCCTCCACAGAGTTCCATAAGAATCTAGAACATTTACCTGATACTGTTTGAAGAGTGGGATCCCTTGCTTGTAGTTAATCATGGTTGCCACTGATGTCCTCTCAGGAAAAGCTGATTGATTCCTTAGGCAAATTACTCTTTTTATTCATGCTTAGCAGGTGATGTTGGGTCTATGATTCACTTCTTGCTCATTGCTAAAAATGTTTGTCTTGGGCAGTGGGAAATACTTTCTGACACTTCACACAATGCTCAATTAATTTAGATGTTCACAGAAGACAAGAGAAAATATGTACAGGTAAATTTTCTGTGGCCTTGCAAGCTTCTCTACCCACAACTATCTGACTAATATTGTGAAACTGTGTATGGGGTGAAGTAGGTCAGAGAAATACTGCAGAGAAATTATAAATTAGTATCTCTGCGGTGTTTCCTAAAGTGGGCTGTCTTCAAATATTTGAAAGATTGCCAGGCAGAAGAAGGATTCATTTTAATTCCATCTCTGAGGCGTAATAAAAAACTAACAGATTTTCTTTAAATCTCAGTTTATATAATGAACTTTATAATTTAATAATTTAAAATTCTCAGTGATAGGGCAATCTGACAGTCACGGTACTAACTTTGGATGTAATGAGAAGAAACCTTAAGATCAGTTCTATAAAGAGAATTTGAGTATCAAATTCCTTCATTCAACAAATGCCTACTGTGCATCACTATTTATTAGCACCCCAGGTCCAAGGTAAGAGAAGCCCAAGTAAAATGGTAGGTGTTGCAAAAGGGCATCAGAGGGCAGACACACTGAAACCATAATCACATAAAACTAGTCAATCTTATCACATGAACCACAGCCTTGTCTAACTCAATGAAACTAAGCCATGCCATGTGGGGCCACCCAAAACAGACAGGTCATGGCGGAGAGGTCTGACAGAATGTGGTCCACTGGAGAAGGGAATGGCAAACCACTTCAGTATTATTGCTTTGAGAAGACCATGAACAGTATGAAAAGGCAAAATGATAGGATAATGAAAGATGAACTCCCCAGGTCGGTAGGTGCCCAATATGCTACTGGAGATCAGTGGAGAAATAACTCCAGAAAGAATGAAGGGATGGAGCCAAAGCAAAAACAATACCCAGTTGTGGATGTGACTGGTGATAGAAGAAAGGTCTGATGCTATAAAGAGCAATATTGAATAGGAACCTAGAATGTTGGGTCCAGGAATCAAGGCAAATTGGAAGTGGTCAAACAGAAGATGGCAAGAGTGAACATCGACATTCTAGGAATTAGTGACCTAAAACGGACTAGAATGGGTGAATTTAACTCATGACCATTGTATGTACTACTGTGGGCAGGAATCCCTAAGAAGAAATGGAGTAGCCATCATGGTCAACAAAAGAGTCCAAAATGCAGAACTTGGATGCAATCTCCAAAACGACAGAATGATCTCTGTTTGTTTGCCCCAACCAGTAACGCTGAAGAAGCTGAAGTTGAACAGTTCTATGAAGATCTACAAGACCTTTTAGAACTAACACCCAAAAAAGATGTCATTTTCATTATAGGGGACTGGAATGCAAAAGTAGGAAGTCAAGAAACACTGGAGTAACAGGCAGTTTGGCCTTGGAGTATGGAATGAAGCAGGGAAAAGGCTAATAGAGTTTTGCTAAGAGAACGCACTGGTCATAGCAAACATCCTCTTCCAACAACACAAGAGAAGACACTACACATGGACATCACCAGATGGCCAACACCGAAATCAGATTGATTATATTCTTTGCAGCCAAAGATGGAGAAGCTCTATACAGTCAGCAAAAACAAGACCGGGAGCAGACTATGGCTCAGATCATGAACTCTTTATTGCCAAATTCAGCCTTCAATTGAAGAAAGTAGGGAAAACCACTAGACCATTCAGGTATGACCTAAATCAAATCCCTTATGATTATACAGTAGAAGTGAGAAATAGATTTAAGGGACTAGATCTGATAGACAGAGTGCCTGATGAACTANGAATTAAGATTGCCAGGAGAAGTATCAATAACCTCAGATATGTAGATGACACCACCCTTCTGGCAGAATGTGAAGAGATAAAGACTCTCTTGATGAAAGTGAAAGAGGAGAGTGAAATGGTTAAAACTTAAAGCTCAACATTCAGAAAACTAAACTCATGGCATCTGGTCCTATCACTTCATGGAAAATAGATGGGGAAACAGTGGAAGCACTGTAAAATGTCATTTTTTTAGCCTCTAAAATCACTGCAGATGGTGATTGCAGCCATGAAATTAAAAGACGCTTAATCCTTGGAAGGAAAGTTATGACCAACCTAGAGAAAAGAGCAGAGAAAAAAAGCAGAGAAATTACTTTGCCAACAAAGGTCCATCTTGTCAAAGTTATGCTTTTTCCAGTGGTTATGTATGGATGTGAAATTTGGACTGTGAAAAAAGCTGAGTGCCAAGGAATTGATGATTTTGAACTGTGGTGTTGTAGAAGACTCTTTGAGTCCCTTGGACTGCAAGGAGATCCAACCAGTCCATACTAGAGATCAGTCCTGGGTGTTCATTGGAAGGACTGATGCTAAAGCTGAAACTCCAATATTTTGGCCACCTCATGAGAAGAGTTGACTTACTAGAAAAAGCCCTGATGCTGGGAGGGATTGGGGGCAGGAGGAGAAAGGGACGACAGAGGATGAGATGGCTGGATGGAATCACCAACTCGATGGACATGAGTTTGAGTGAACTCCGGGAGTTGGTGATGGACAGGGAGGCCTGGCGTGCTGTGATTCATTGGGTCTCAGAGTCGGAAATGACTGAGCGACTGAACTGAACTGAGTTGTGGTAATTATAGTACTGAAAAAGATTTTATAAGATGGAAGTACATGTATCACTTTGTGAAGTTATTATTCTAACTTCTAAGTACTCTTTTTTGTTTACTTTGTTTTTAATTTTACCATAATAGTTTTTTACTAGCCTTCCCTGGTGGAGAAGGCAATGGCACCCCACTCCAGTACTCTTGCCTGGAAAATCCCATGGATGGAGAAGCCTGGTAGGCTGCAGTCCATGGGGTCGTTGAGGGTTGGACACCGCTGAGCGACTTCACTTTGACTTTTCACTTTCGTGCATTGGAGAAGGAAATGGCAACCCACTTCAGTGTTCTTGCCTGGGGAATCCCAGGGATGGGGGAGCCTGGTGGGCTGCCATCTAGCGGGTCGCACAGAGTCAAACACAAATGAAGTGACTTACCAGCAGCAGCAGCCTTCCCTGGATGGCTCAGGTGGTATAGAATCCACTTGTAATGCAGGAGACCTGGGTTCAATTTGTGCTTTGGGAAGATCTCCTAGAGGAGGGAAAGACTGATGATAAAGTGAAAGTGATTCAATTGTGTTGACTCTTTGTGACTTCTTGGACTATGCAGTCCATGGAATTCTCCAGGCCAGAATACTGCAGTGGGTAGCCTTTCCCTTCTCCAGGGGATCTGCCCAATCCAGCCATCGAAACTAGGCCTCCCACATCGCAGGCAGAATCTTCAGCTGAGCCACAAGGGACCACTCCAGTATTCTGGCCCAGGGAATTCCATGGACAGAGGAGCCTGGCACACTATAGTCCACGGGGTCACAAAGAGTTGGACCTGACTGAACAACTTTCACTTTCAATGTTTTACAATGTTGTGTTGATTTCTGCCTTACAACAATGTGAATCAGCCATAACTATATTTATTATTGTTGTTGTTGTTCATTTGCCCAGTATTGTGTGACTCTGTAACTTCATGGACTGCAGCATACCAGGCCTTCCTGTCCCTCACCATCTCCTGGAGTTTGCACAAGTTCATGTTCATTGCATCAGTTGATGCTGTCTAGCCATCTCATTTTCTGATGCTCTCTTCTCCTCCTGTCCTCTATCTTTCCCACCATCAGGGAATTTTCCAATGAGTCATCTGTTCACATCAGATGACTAAATTACTGGAGCTTCAGCTTCAGCATCAGTCCTTCCAGTGAATATTCAGGGTTGATCTCCCTTAAGATTAACTGGTTTGATCTCCTTGCTGTCCAAGGGAGTTTCAGGAGTCTTCTCCAGCACCATAGTTGGAAGGCATCAATTCTTTGGCATTTTGCCTTCTTTGTGGTCCAGCTGTCACAACTTTATGTTACCACTAGGAAAACTCTAGCCTTGACTATGTGGACCTTTGTTGGCAGACTTATGTCTCTGCTTTTCAACACACTATTTATATATCCCCTCTTTTGAGCTTCCCTCCCAGTCCCCTCCCTCCCACCTCTCTAAGTCATCACAGAGCACCAAGTTGGGCTCCCTTTGTTATATAGCAGCTTCCCACTAGCTAGCTTTTTCACACATGGTAGTGTATATATGTCAGTGCTACTTTCTCAGTTCATCCCATCATCTCCTTCCCCCATTGTGTCCACAAGCAGCCTTTGGAATAATCCATCTATAGGCTAGAAAATAGGATGCCTTTGAGAACTCTAGGAATACTGATTTGTCTTGGCTTCCTTCCAATTGATAAGATATCTAATCCATCTTTAACCCATCATTGAAACTGTTGTCTGTTTTCCTAGCTGTTATTACTCCTCACCCTCAAGTTAAGCTTTCTTCTTCTCCCATCATTCCTTTTTAATGGAAAACCTAACCTCTCATATATGTCACTTGCCCAACAGGACACTTTTTGTTTCTCTTTGGCAATGAACTGAACAAATCATTTTGCAACTGTTTAGCATCATTTATAATATTCTTTTAGAAGGAATACCTCTCTCATAGACCATATTACCACTTTAAAATAATATTTTGTCTGTGTATGTGTTTATTAAAAGTTCAGGAATTGCTACTGTACTCATCAACAAATATTTATTTTATGCCATTTTGTATCTACATCTGATAGGAAATGGTAAGGATTCCTAAATTTTTGATTATTTTGTTCTATGAGGTTTTATCTATTTCAAATAAATCTACTAAATGGGAAAAAAAGTAAAATTGGAAAAATACTTAGTTTTTAATTTATANTTGTGCTGTGCTTTATATACAACATGAGACATACAACTGGAATAAAATTTCCATCCTGATTCCTTAAATGTAAAATCAAGTCAAAGTAAAATTCCCTAACTTTTGTTTTTTCTCCCTTTTCTTTCTTTCTTTCTTTCTTTTTTCTCTCAGTCCTTGCTCCACTTTGTAATATTTTCCTTTTATTGTTTTTTTTTCTCATTCTTATATGCAAAGCAAGGATTTTGATTTACGATCTATTTGTAAAATAGCCCATTCCAGAAGTCTTAGCCTATGATGTTCATCTATTTATCTAAAATATTTGATTGTGCATGCTTAGTTGCTCGGTTGTATCTAACTCTTTGCAACCCCATGGACTATAGCCTGCCAGGCTTCTCTGTCCATGGGCTTCCCAGGCAAGAACACTGCAGCAAGCTGCCATTTCCTAGTTCAGGGGATCTTCCTGACCCATGAATTTAACCCACATCTATGGTGTCTCCTGCATTATCAGGTGGATTATATACCACAGGGCAACCCGGGAAGGGAAGCCCCTATAATATTTGAATACTTGACATACATACTAAGGATGTAGTCCCTAATTTTTATTTTTTAAAATGTTCATTCATTAAGCTTGAGGACATAAATGTTTGATTCTATGTTTGAATTCATATAAGGAAATATTATGGAGTTAGAAACAAAAGCTTCATAACCAGACTTACTGGGGGCTGAAATTCTATTTCTAATAGGATGAACTTAACCTTATTCATCTTCAGTTTCCTTCTCGATAGCATGGGAATAACAGTATTCAGTTCAGTTGCTCATTCGTGTCCAACTCTTAGCAACCCCATGAATCGCAGCATGCCAAGCCTCCCTGTCCATCACCAACTCCTGGAGTTCACTCAAACTCATGTCCATTGAGTCAGTGATGTCATTCAGCCATCTCATTGTTTGTTGTCCCCTTCTCCTCCTGACCCCAATCCCTCCCAGCATCAGCATCTTTTCCAATGAGTCAACTTTTCACATAAGGTGGCCAAAGTATTGGAGTTTCAGCTTTAGCATCAGTCCTTCCAATGATCACCCAGGACTGATCTCCTTTAGAATGGAATAGTTGAATCTTCTTGCAGTCCAAGGGACTTCCAAGAGTCTTCTCCAACAACAGAGTTCAAAAGCGTCAATTCTTCAGCACTCAGCTTTCTTCAGTCCAACTCTCACATCCATACTTAACCACTGGAAGAACCATAGCCTTGACTAGACGGACCTTTGTTGGCAAAGTAATGTCTCTGCTTTTGAATATGCTATCTAGGTTGGTCATAACTTTCCTTCCAAGGAGTAAGCTGCAGTCACCATTGGCAGTGATTTTGGAGCCCCTCAAAATAAAGTCTGACACAGTTTCCACTGTTTCCCCATCTACTTTGCATTAAGTGATGGGACCACATGCAGTGATTTTAGTTTTCTGAATGTTGAGCTTTAAGCCAACTTTTTCACTCTCCTCTTTCACTTTCATCAAGAGGCTTTTTAGTTCCTCTTCACTTTCTGCCATAAGGGTGGTGTCATTTGCATATCTGAGGTTATTGATATTTCTCCTGGCAATCTTGATTCCAGATTGTGCTTCTTCCATCCCAGCATTTTTCATAATGTACTCTGCCTATAAGTTAAATAAGCAGGGTGACAATATACAGCCTTGATGTACTCCTTTTCCTATTTGGAACCAGTCTGTTGTTCCATGTCCAGTTCTAACTATTGCTTCCTGACCTGCATATAAGTTTCTCAAGAGGCAGGTCAGGTGTTCTGGTATTCCCATCTCTTTCAGAATTTTCCGCAGTTTATTGTGATCCACACAGTCAAAGGCTTTGGCAGTTAGCTTCCTCAAAAGAAGGCTGTACACACATACACACAGTATTTTAGCTTTATAATATTTATTTTCTTTCTTTATATTGTGGTAAACAGACTCTGAGCAGACCCTCAAAACCCTTTTCTCCTACCCGTCATTCTTTTTTGTTGTTATTGTTTAGTCATTAAGTTGTGTCTAACTCTTTGTGACCCCAATGGAGTAGCACCCCAGGCTCCTCTGTCCTCCACTTCTCGCAGAGTTTACTCAAATTCATATCCGTTGAGTTGGTGATACTATCTAACCATTTCATCCTCTTCTGCCCCCTGCCCTCATGACCTTGCATAATTCCCCTTACTTGAGTGTGGCTGAATTGGCTGACTTGTCTCTAATGAATCCAGTACAGAAGATCTCTTGGTATGACATTTCCTAGATTACAAAAGAGACTTTGAAGTTGGTCTTTCTTACCCCTTTTTGCTCTCTTGCCTGCCCTGAGTAAGTCCAGCTGTCATATTATGAACTGTCCTAAGGAGATGCCCAGATGCAAGCCCTGGTCTCTCAGGAACATGAAAATTGGCCAACAGCATATGAGTGAACTTGGAAACAGATTCCCCACTTGGACGTTCAGATACCTGTCATTATAGGTAATACCTTATGTGTAGCCTAGTGGGAAACCTTGAGCTTGGGGTACCGATAGAAACTTTAAAATAATAAAAATTCAGGTTTTTTTTAAATTGGGATATAATTGCTTTACAATGATGTATTAGTTTCTGCTGTACAAGAAAGTGAATCAGATATATATATATATATAGTTATATATAGTTATATATACATAGTTATATATAGAGTTATATCCCCTTCCTCTTGAGCCTCTCTCCCACACCCCCTATCCTGCCCCTCTAGGTCATCACAGAAGACTGAGCTAAGCTCCCTGTGCTATACGGCAGCTTCACACTAGCTATCTACTTTACACGTGGTCGTGTATATGTGTCGCAGCTATCCTCCCAATTCATCCTACCCTCCCACCCCTGCCATGTCCACATGTCCTTTCTTTGCGTCGGTGCCTCTATTTGTACCCTGTAAACAGGTTCTCTAAGAAAAAAATACAAATAACCAAGAGGCATATGAAAGATGACCAGCATCATTAAATATTAGAGAAATGAAAATGAAAACTGCAATGAGGTATCACCTCACACTGGCCAGAATGGCCATCATCAAAAAATCTGTAAATGGTAAATGCTAGAGAGTATGTGGAGAAGAGGGTACCCTCTTGTGTGGCTGGTGGGAATGTAAATTGATTCAGCCACTATGGAGAACAGTATGGAGGTTCTCTAAAAACTTGTTGGTTTAAAACACTAAGTTTTGGGAGAACTTGTTAGGCAACAATGAATTACTAAAATACTACTGCTATGTCTTTCTGGCATTGCTTAGAGTTGAAGTCCTTAAAAAGGAAGACTATGCTTTTTGCAGAGGATAGTAAACAATGCTATGTCATTACCACTGTAGCTATGTACATAGGTTATGATGACCACTCAGTAGGCTACCAAGAAGTATCACATTAGGGCATCAGGAAATCATACAGTAGGATACAAATGGCTTTTAATTTAAGAGTAATGGAATTATACTGCCCTCACATTAAGCTAATTAGAATAAGCTGGAATAGAAGAAAATAAAATAGGAGAGAACATGAGAGGAAATAGCTGCTTGTTTTGGAAGTAATCAGAATAAGTATCAGTCCTGTGTATGTGTGAGTCACACAGATCCTAAGAACATGTACATATTCACTGCTTTGCTGGAGGGACTCTTAGTACTCAGAGGCAGTTGTGCTCACAGCTATATTTTATTAGCACAGTCAGCGGGGGAACAGATGGATTAGGCTGAGGCATAGATTCCCCATGTTCCCTCTACCCCCTCTCCTGCTACCTGCCAGAGACGGGTCATGCAGCATGTACTACTCAACCCAGCAGCAAAATGCAGAAGCATGTGTGCAACCCAGGAAAACCTGCTTCACACTCAAAGCCCAAGATTTTCACTGAGATTTTATTGGTCGTGTAAGAGCAACAACCAGCCGCACACCCTGAAAAGCCAGATTTCACAAAGGAAAGCAGGTGTTCAGCCAACCAGGTTGGGTTTAAAAAACAGCCAGGTTCCCAGGTGCAAGCTGTGGGCCAACTCCACAAATGGGCTGTGTTGAAGATAGGGACTTCAGGTCTATCTGTTAACTCTTTCCTCTTCAGTGTGTATATACATTTGCATGTTTTAATATGAAATTATTTCTTGTTATATAATGTCTCAAATGAAATGGCCCTGAATCGTGTTGATTCTTTAAGGACCATTCAATGTTTCATATCTGAAGTTTTTCTTAATTTCTTCTTCTGAACTTCTACATGGTATTACTTATAACTTGATTAGGAAACGTGTTAGAATCTTGAAGCTATTATAATCATGGATATTCACTCATACCTGCCCTGCTAACTTGATGCTCTGTGACAATGGGCATTGCTTGTATCTGCCCAATATTCTGTTAGAACAGACCCTATGGTCAAACACACTTTCCTTCTGAGCAGGTATTTGCACACTGAAACTTGGGGGCTGAATTGGACTGCTGACTGCTTTTGTAAATGTTTAATTTTTTAATGAACTACAGTTGGTTTACAACATTTCAGGTGTACAGCAAAATGATTCAGTTATCCATATCCTTATATATAATATATGTGTGTGTATATATATATATATTTTTGTTCTTTTTCAATATCCCTTCCTTTATAGGTTATTATAGGATATACAAATATATAAGATACAGTTCCCTGTGCTATACAGTAGGCCTTTGTTATTTATTTTATATATAGTAGTGTGCTCTTAATCCCAAACTCCTAATTTACCCCTTCCCCTTTTCCTCTTTGATAACCATATGTTTGTTTTCTATAAAATAAATAGTTTTAGTAGAACATACCACACATATATTTGTTTATGACAATGGCTGTTACTGTAACACAAGCAGAATTGAGTAGTTGCAATATAAACTTCAGGGTCAGCAAAGCCAAGAAGGTTTACTAACTAAAGTTTTACAAAAATGTTTCCCAAAATCTGCATTAAGAAAGCAGAGTAGTTTACATTGAATAAAGTATCAACATCCTTAGAAAGTAAAGACTGTGATAAAGGAAATTGATTTGGCAATGATAATAAAATTTTATTCTAATATTATTGCTTATTTTTCCTCATGGATGCTTGTCAAGCAATCGTGATTTATTAAGACTATTATTCTCAAAGCTTCTTCAAAATTATTAAAGACTGTCTTATATAGTCTTAAGACTCTTCAAAATTTAAAGTCCTGTTATCACCAANNAGGTATCATAGCACTTGTATATCCTGAAGCAATATATAACACTTTAAATTAGGTATTGTTGCCTGCCAATGTCTCTGGGACTGAAAGCCTGCTTTTTAATACAGCAGAAAAAATAAAGAAGAACAGCTGAGTTATGCCAAGTTCAATAAAGAGAACAGATTAGCAGAAGTAGGATGGGATGGTAGGTGATGAATTTTTTCATCCAGGTTAAGATGTGAGAGTAATCTTTATTATAGAAAAGTTATAGTAGAAATCTGAGGCATATTGAAGAAGGAAAAAATAGTAGCACTTGGTGGCATCCTATTTAATTAGAGTGGGTTGGTTTGCAAGAGAAAAGAGAAGTTGGGTAGAGAGTACCTAAGGTCTTTGTCTAGGCTAGGAGGTATACCATGTGGAGAATGTTAAGGGGAAGGAGGGGATGTGCTGTTGTTGTTCATTCACTTAGTCGTGCCTGACTCTTTGTGACCCTATGGACTGCAGCATGCCAGGCTTCTCTGTGCTTCACCATCTCCCAGAGTTTGTTCAGACTTATGTCCATTGAATCGATGATGCCATCCAAACATCTCATCCTCTGTCACCCTCTTCTCTTGCTGCTCTCAATCTTTCCCAGCATCAGGGTCTTTTCCAATGAGTCAGCTCTTCACATCAGGTGGCCAAACTATTGGAGCTTCAGCTTCAACATCAGTCCTTCCAAAGAATTTTCAGGGTTGATTTCCTTTTGGATGGACTGATTTGATCTCCTTGTTGTCTGAGGAACTCTCAAGAATCTTCTCCAGCACTACAGTTTGTAAGCATCAAACCTTGGGTACTCAGATTTCTCTGTGGTCCAAATCTCATATCTGTGCATGACTATTTGCTCAGTTTCCTTTATAGTCCAAATCTCACATCCACAAATGACCACTGGAAAAACCGTAGCCTTGACTTAGACGGACCTTTGTCAGCAAAATGATGTCTCTGCTTTTTTAATATGCTGTCTAGGTTTGTCATAGTTTTTCTTATAAGAGCAATAATCTTTTAATTTCAAGGCTGCATTCACCATCTGAAGTGATTTTGGAGCCCAAGAAAATAGAGTGTATAAATAAATATAAATTAGAAACTGGTAATATTAAACTTATATGCAGAGTACATCATGAGAAATGCTGGGCTGGAAGAAGCACAAGCTGGAATCAAGATTTCTGGGAGAAATATCAATAACCTCAGATATGCAGATGACACCACCTTTATGGCAGAAAGTGAAGAAGAAGTAAAGAACCTCTTGATGAAGTGAAAGAGGAGAGTGAAAAAGTAGGCTGAAAGCTCAACATTCAAAAAATTAAGATCATGGCATCTGGTCCCATCACTTCATGGCAAACAGATGGGGAAACAGTGGAAACAATGGCTGACTTTATTTTTTGGGGGGCTCCAAAATCACTGCAGATGGTGATTGCAGCCATGAAATTAAAAGATGCTTATTCCTTGGAAGGAAAGTTATGACCAACCGAGACACCATATTAAAAAGCAGAGACATTACTTTGCCAACAAAGGTCCATCTAGTGAAGGCTATGGTTTTTACAGTGGACATTTGTGGATGTGAGAGTTGGACTATAAAGAAATCTGAGCACAGAAGAATTGATGCTTTTGAACTATGGTGTTGGAGAAGACTCTTGAGAGTCCCTTGGACTGCAAGGAGATCCAACAAGTCCATCCTAAAGGAGATCAGTTCATTGGAAGGACTAATGTTGAAGCTGAAACTCCAATACTTTGGCCACCTGATGTGAAGAGCTGACTCATTTGAAAAGACCCAGATGCTGGGAGGGATTGAGGGCAGGAGGAGAAGGGGACAACAGAAGATGAGATGGTTGGATGGCATCACTGACTCAATGGACATTGGTTTGGGTAAACTCCAGGAGTTGGTATTGGACAGGAAGGCCTGGTGTGCTGTGGTTCATGGGGTTGCAAAGAGTTGGACACAACTGAGTAACTGAACTGAACATATAGTAAAAATTGTAAATACAAACCTTGGAGTCAAGATAGAGCCTTGCTGTATTAGGAAAAACACTATAGACAAAGCAGGTATGCTATAATTGAATTATAGCCGTATATTTGCTAGTAATATAATATTACTTGTACTGGAATATGAATTTAAATAAAATATGTGTACATCCTCAGTCATGTCTGACTCTTTGCAACCCCGTGGAGTGGAGCCCATTAGGCTTCTCTTTCCACAGAACTTTCCAGGCAGGAATATTGCAGTGGGTTGCCATTTCTTCCTTCAGGATATCTCCCCAACCCAGGGATTGAACCTGCATCTCCTGTATTGGCAGGTGAATTCTTTACCACTGGGAAACCCAAAGAAAAATATAGAGGTTTTTAAATGAGAAATTTTAAAAAACCTTATAGTGTCCCTTGTGAAAAAAGGTAGTAAAACTAAATACCATTACATATACTACACATAGATAAGAAAAAAAGGTGTAAATATTTAAATCATAATATAAATATAGAGAAAAAGTAATTGAATGAACCACCCCAAATACACACAAAACAGGACAAAATCTTGCAGTGGATAACATATAAATATATATTTGTGATTTTAAAAACTTTTGCTGTAATATATCAATAGAGAACTTGCTCTATTCTGATAGAAAAAGCGAAGGGAATAGTGTTGTTAAATAAAATGAAGTTGCTGTCACTGTGGGCACATGTTTAGCTTATTCAGAAGAGTTTTTAAAACTCAACTTATAAAACCTTTTTCTATACAAATCTTTTATTTCATATTATTTCACAGTCATTTACATTGTTTGATAAATATCTTATTGGACCAAGACTCATCACCATGTCTGCTGCTTTCTTTTCTTTTGTTCTTTTAGCAAATTGGGCATATTTGTATATATTAAGTAATATTAATTATAGCAGCAACAACTATATATATGAAGGTGAAGGTGAAGTCACTCAGTCATGTCTGACTCTTATTGTGCTTTGTATTTCACCAGGTAATTTCTGTAACAAAAAATCATCTGCCTTTATTATCTAGAGTTATGAGTTGGCAGATCTATAACTGTAGAACACTTTTATTAATAGTATGGTTTTAAACTCCTCTATCTGAGAAAACTTATTTTCAGTGAATCATCTGATTTTAATGAAACATGTACTAACCCAGTTTTCTACATGGTTTAATAGAGCCAGGATGAGTCATGGAACTCAGCAACGGTCTGAGGAACTGAGCTGATCTTGTTTCTATTAATTTCTAGTTATTCACAGTTTTGCCTTTACTTAGGGTAAAATTCACCAGGAGAGAGTCTTTAATATATTTATAAACAGAAGTGAACTTTTCCATGGTACTTTATGAACATTCCTCATGATATAACCTTTAAAGTATCAGATGAATATTTTTGAATATGGTTTAGTGCTTAAAATGTCCAAAATGTAGGTTTGATTTTGAACCATCGTCCCCAAAGTAAAATTTAGTTATTTCTCTATGGTAACAGAACTGGACATGGAATAACAGACTGGTTGCAAATAGGAAAAGGAGTATGTCAAGGCTGTATATTGTCACCCTGCTTGTTTAACTTATATGCAGAGTACATCATGAGAAACGCTGGGCTGGAAGAAGCACAATCTGGAATCAAGATTGCCGGGAGAAGTATCAATAACCTCAGATATGCAGATGACACCACCGGTACGGCAGAAAGTGAAGAGGAGCTAAAGACCCTCTTGATGAAAGTGAAAGAGGAGAGTGAAAAGGTTAGCTTAAAGCTCAAGATTCAGAAAGCTAAGCTCATGGCATCTGGTCCCATCACTTCATGAGAAATAGATGGGGAAACAGTGGAAACAGTGTCAGACTTTATATTTGGGGCCTCCAAAATCACTGCAGATGGTGACTGCAGCCATGAAATTAAAAGACGCTTACTCCTTGGAAGGAAAGTTATGACCAACCTAGATAGCATATTGAAAAGCAAAGACATTACTTTGCCAACAAAGGTCCGTCTAGTCAAGGCTATGGTTTTTCCAGTGGTCATATATGGATGTGAGAGTTGGACTGTGAAGAAAGCTGAGTGCTGAAGAATTGATGCTTTTGAACTGTGGTGCTGGAGAAGACTCTTGAGAGTCCCTTGGACTGCAAGGAGATGCAACCAGTCCATTCTGAAGGAGATCAGCCCTGGGATTTCTTTGGA
>SJYQ01000479.1:482022-498079 GCA_006410935.1 Redunca redunca
AAAAAAAAAAAAACAGATTTAGGGAGGTACTCTCAAATACTCTATTTTTTGAACTTTCTTTCCCTTGGGGAATGTGACATTGCAACCAAATTATTTCAAGTCACTAAAATCTGTTAAGCTGCATCTTCTCTCCAGAATGATATAAAAGTTTCAATCTGTGAAACTGATTTAGAAGTAGAGATTGATTTTACATTCTGATTAAAGCAACTGCATGAACTGGGGCTGATTAAAGTAGACCTTCAGCCTTCTCTGTCCATGGAATTCTCCAGGCAAGAATGTTGTACTGGGTTGCCTTTCCCTTTTTCAGGGGATCTTACTGACCCAGGGATGGAACCCAGGTCTCCTGCATTGTAGGGAGATCCTTTACCATTTGAGCCATCAGGGAAGCCCAATTGAAAAACAGCCTATCATTTTTAATAAACATAGAAATTAGAAAAATGTAAGTGACAGTTATTTTCACTTCAAAAGGAATTACATTTGATCAAAGTGGAACATACTATGTTTTACAAATCAATCCACTTATTTTTTAGTTTTCATTTTAAGTTAATTTGCTGGAGGAGGAGTGCTATGCTTCCTCCTGGTAATATTGAATGTCTCTGAGATGGAAAGGGCCTTCCCTGGTAGCTCAGCTGGGAAAGAATCCACCTGCAATGCAGGAGACCCCAAATCAATTCCTGGGTTGGGAAGATCAGCTGCAGAAGGGATAGGCTTAACACTCTTGTGTTCATGGGCTTCCCTGTGAGCTCAGATGGTAAAGAATCTGTGGGCAATGCAGGAGACCTGGGTTCAATCCCTGGGTTGGGAAGATCCTCTGGAGTGGCTACACAGTCCAGTATTCTTGCCTAGGGAACTCCATGGACCGAGGAGCCTGGTGGGCTACAGTCCATGGGGTTGCAAAGAGTTGGACATAACTGAGCAGCTTTAGGGAGGAAGGAAGGAAGATGGCAATCCTGATCTCTCACCCATCCACCCTCCCACTCTCATCAAAGAAGGAATAATTCAAAGGTCAACCAGAATGACTCAAGAGGTGGGAAGAGTATAGCTGAGTCTCAGTCATTTCCTCATCTTCTTTGAGAAATAGAACAGATTATAGTAAATGTACATTCTTTGTTTCTTTCCTTTTCTTTCTTTCTTTCTGTGCAGAGCAGATCCACATGAGAAGGGCCTCTATTCTGTGAACTCCATCAGTGATTTTTTTTCTGGATGTTGATTAATGGTAGTATTGGGATAGTAGCAAGGCCAAAAGGCTGAAAGATCTAAGTTACATTAATCACTACAGGAGTATACCAAATTAGATGAAAATGTATGTAAATATTTTTACAATTTTGGAGTTGTAGACATTTTTCCAAATATGTAATTTTGACCATAAAAATACTATTATCATTTTGACAAACTAATCTGTTTAAAGGAAATATAACCAGTTGAGAAAATTAATTTTCAATTAATATAGGATAAATTATTTCCTTACACTCTGGAATTTCTTTCTAATTGTGAAAAAGTAATATAATTCTTCCCTGAAACCTCTACTACCAGGAAGATGGGTAAATTGCATAAAGAGATATTCATAGAAAACACAGCCACAGTCAATAAGGAAATGAAAGCTGTTCAGTCATAGCCACTAGAAATGTCATGCAGTAGTTCAGATAATGTGAATAAAATCATTCTTAACACTATAGTATACATGTCTACCCTTTAGTAATAACTCACTCTATAAAATTTTGACCCTAGACAAGAAACAGTTACATGAAAGGATATTTCAATAATTTCAGTGAGGAATATTATGATCTTCCTAACCAAACCACCAAAACAATATATAGAAAAATGTATTCATTGTGCACCAAAGTGAAAAATAAGTTTATATAATAGACACCAATTTACATGATTCATTGGATGATATAATAAATGTGATACATTGTTGGTTTATGTTACTCATTCCAGGAAAAATAGATTAGATTGGAGGTATTAATAGTTGGGAAAAGAAAGGGGTAAGAACATTCTTTAGAAGATTTTTACTCTTTCTTCACTCTTTCTATATCCATTATTTCTTTTTTCTGGACAGTGGGGTAACTCATGGCTATCTAGCACTTAAATTACACATAAGCACAAAGGTGGGGCTCCACAGGAGGCACAGTGGCAAAGAATTTGCCTTATAATTCAGGAGATACAAGAAACATGCATACCATCCCTAGATCAGGAAAATACCCTGGAAAAGGAAATGGCAATGGACTCCAGTATTCTTGCCTGAAAAATCCCACACACAAAGGAGCCTGGAGGGCTAAAGTCCATGTGGTCACAAAAATTCATACACACCTGAGCACACACACAAGCACAAATGTATCACACTAAACACCTTGAAAATTACACAAAGGCTGAACATTAGAATAATTGAAAGCTTTGCTTTTATTCAGTCACTAAGTTGAGTTCAACTCTTTGCAAACCCATGGACTCCAGGCTTCCCAGTCCTTCACTATCTTCTGGACTGTAAACACACTCATGTCCTGTCAGTGATGCCATTCAGCTATCTCATCCTCTGTCATCCCCTTCTCCTCCTGCCTTCAATCTTTTCCATCATCATGGTCTTTTCCAGTGAGTTGTCTCTTTGCATCAGGTGGCCAAAGTATTGGAGCTACAGTTTCAGCATCACTCCTTCAATGAATATTCAGTATTGATTTCCTTTAGGATTGGCTGGTTTGATCTCCTTGCTGTCCAAGGGACTCTAAAGAGTCTTCTTCAACACAACATTTCAAAAACTATCAGTTCTTTGGCACTCAGCCTTCTATATAATCGAACATTTCACATCCATATGTGACTACTGGAAAAACCATAGCTTTAACTATACAAATCTTTGTCAGCATTGTTGAAGCATAGAGATAATGCATATGCATAAGAGACTGAGGTATGTGTAGAAAAAAGCCATGTCTGCAACCTTTTCACTTGTACATAGGCTAAATCAAATGTTTTGGGTAAATGAAGACTGGTTCAGTTCAGTCACTCAGTCATGTCCGACTCTTTGCGACCCCACGAACCACAGCACGCCAGGCCTCCCTGTCCATCACCAACTCGCAGAGTTTACCAAAACCCATGTGCACTGAATCAGTGATGCAATCCAACCATCTCATCCTCTGCCGTCCCCTTCTTCTCCTGCCCTCAATGTTTCCCAGCATCAGGGTTTTTTCAAATGACTCAGCTCTTCGCATCAGGTGGCCAAAGTTTTGGAGTTTCAGCTTCAACATCAGTCCTTCCAGAGAAAACCCAGGACTGATCTCCTTTAGGATGGACTGGTTGGATCTCCTTGCAGTCCAGGGGACTCTCAAGAGTCTTCTCCAACACCACAGTTTAAAAGCATCAATATTTATGTGCTCAGCTTTCTTTATAGTCTACCTCTCACATCCATACATGACCACTGGAAAAACCATAGCCTTGACTAGATGGACTTTTGTTGGCAGAGTAATGTCTCTACTTTTTAATATGCTGTCTAGGTTGGTCATAACTTTCCTTCCAAGGAGTAAGCATCTTAATTTCATGACTGCAGTCACCATCTGCCGTGATTTTGGAGCTGAAAAATATAAAGTCTGCTACTGTTTTCACTGTTTTCCCATGTAATTCCCATGAAGTGATGGGACCAGATACCGTGATCTTAGTTTTCTGAATGTTGAGCTTTAAGCCAACTTTTTAACTCTCCACTTTCACCTTCATCAAGAGGCTCTTTAATTCTTCACTTTCCGCCACAGGGGTGGTGTCATCTGCATATCTGAGGTTATTGATTTTTCTCTTGGCAATCTTGATGCTGTGCTTCATCCAGCCCAGCCTTTCTCATGATGTCCTCTGCATAGAAGTTAAATAAGCAGGGTGACAATATACAGCCTTGATGTACTCCTTTTCCTATTTGGAACCAGTCTGTTGTTCCATGTCCAGTTCTAACTGTTGCTTCCTGACCTGCATATAGGTTTCTCAAGAGGCAGGTTAAGTGGTCTAGTTTTCCCATCTCCTTCAGAATTTTCCACAGTTTATTGTGATCCGTACAGTCAAAGGCTTTGGCATAGTCAATAAAGCAGAAATAGATGTTTTTCTGGAACTCTCTTGCTTTTTCCATGAACAGACTGGTTCACCATTCAAATGCGTTCCATGTAGTGTTTCTAACTAGATGTTGTTATCCTAATTGCTGATATGTCTTTGTCTAAAACTGTAATGTCAAAATATCACTTCTTTCAGTTTATCAATTTAGTGTGTTTCAGATGAAACTGCTGATAGTTTTAGAAAAGACCAATTTTGGCATAAATTTGCAAACTGGACAATGAGGTAAATTTGTACTGTATAAACAAAATTTATATGAACCGAGAACTTCTAGATGTACAAGATAGATTTAGAAAAGGGATTGAGCTCCTTGCAAAATAGAATTGGAACAGTTATCCCTGTTTATCTAGTGTTTCTCAAGTTGTAGCTGTTAAACATCAATTTTATGCAATTTATGTTTAAAAAACTAAAACAATGAAAAGATATCAAATGTAAAGTAGTAGAATCCCCAGAACTTTTATATCATTATATGTATGTATTTGTAGTGAATTTGTCAACTTGCTGCCTATTTGTCTTTAAGTAGTCTAAGATCTGGTATAATATTCTAACATTTCTACTTCCTTACAAAATGTCCATGAACTTAGTCTATCTTTACATAGTAAATACTCAGGGTGATTATGAAGAAGTAATAGGACCATATAACAAGCAAGTATATATGTACTTTGTATTATGTGTAGAATATGCTGTTTATATTTTAATTTGCCTTCTCTGTCTTTTCAACACTTACATAGATCTCAAGTGGCCAGTTTATACACTGTGTGCCAATATCACAAAGTGAAAGAAAATATACATCTGTGTCTCTTTTGCTGTCTCACAAAGGGTGGGATGATTTGGGAGAATGACATTGAAACATGTATAATATCATATAAGAAACAAATCACCAGTCCGGGTTCGATGCAGGATACAGGATGCTTGGGGCTGGTGCACTGGGATGACCCGGAGGGATAGTATGGGGAGGGAGGATGGAGGGGGATTCAGGATGGGGAACACATGTGCACCCGTGGTGGATTCTTGTTGATGTATGGCAAAACCAATTCAATACTGTAAAGTAATTAGCCTCCAATTAAAATAAGTTTAAATTAAAAAAAAAAAAAAGAAAATACAGTGTTTACCTCAATGTCATTATTACCTACATTTCCCTGCTGATCCATATTTTGTTTCAGTCCAAAATTACTCTTTTAATCATTTCATTATTCCAACTCTCTGAATTAAATAAAAATTAACATGTTAGAGTGAATATATTAGATTGGTTAAAATACAGTTTTTAGTCTGGCTCAGCAGCATGGCAAACTCAACCCTCCTCTAGATTCTTAAAATGAGATTTTCAAGTGTATCCTTGTGAACCACCATGACCCCATGGACCTGTTATGGACTGTGATTTTGTGTCAGTGATATATTGATTTCAGAAATGACACAAATCTAGTTTTGATTGTGGCATCTTGTAACCTGTAACTTTTCTGTAACAGTGATAAATCTTAAGGTTATAATATACCTCCTGCTGTCAAAGCTGATCCATCCAAGCACAGCCATGTACAGAATTTACTTTACTATGAGCAAAGCCTGTGCTTTTCCATTTGATTTATTGATGTAATAATTACTTATGGAGGAAAATTTATATATCCATATGTAAGGAGATCCAGCCAGTCCATTCTGAAGGAGATCAGCCCTGGGGTTTCTTTGGAAGGAATGATGCTAAAGCTGAAACTCCAGTATTTTGGCCACCTCATGAGAAGAGTTGACTCATTGGAAAAGACTTTGATGTTGGGAGGAATTGGGGCAGGAGGAGAAGTAGATGACAGAGGATGAGATGGCTGGATGGCATCAGGGACTCGATGGACGTGAATCTCAGTGAACTCTGGGAGTTGGTGATGGACAGGGAGGCCTGGTGTGCTGCGATTCATGGGGTCGCAAAGAGTTGGACATGACTGAGCGACTGAACTGAACTGAATCCATATGTTTACACATGAGTATATGTAATATATAATTAATGGGTTGTTGTTCAGTCACCAAGTCATGTCTGACTCTTTGTGACCACATGGATTGCAGGGTAACACAGTACATTTTAGTTATTGTTAAATGTCTTTATTGTATATAGAATTTTGAGCTTGAATTTCTCTTCTGAATACTCAGTTCAGTTCACATCCCCTTCTCCTCCTGCCCCCAATCCCTCCCAATATCAAAGTACTGGAGTTTCAGCTTCAGCATCATTCCTTCCAAAGAAATCCCATGGCTGATCTCCTTCAGAATGGACTGGTTGGATCTCCTTGCAGTCCAAGGGACTCTCAAGAGTCCTCTCCAACACCACAGTTCAAAAGNTTTCCTATTTGGAACCAGTCTGTTGTTCCATGTCCAGTTCTAACTGTTGCTTCCTGACCTGCGTACAGATTTCTCAAGAGGCAGGTCAAGTGTTCTGGTATTCCCATCTCTGTCAGAATTTTCCACAGTTTATTGTGATCCACACAGTCAAAGGTTTTGGCATTGTCAATAAAGCAGAAACAGATGTTTTTCTGGAACTCTCTTGCTTTTTCCATGATCCAGCAGATGTTGGCAATTTGATCTCTGGTTCCTCTGCCTTTTCTAAAACCAGCTTGGACATCAGGGAGTTCACGGTTCACGTATTGCTGAAACCTGGCTTGGAGAATTTTGAGCATTACTTTACTAGCATGTGAAAGTGAAAGTGAAGTCACTCAGTCATGTCTGACTCTTTGTGACCCTATGGACTGTAGCCTACCAGGCTCCTCCGCCTGTGGGATTCTCCAGACAAGAGTACTGGAGTGGGTTGCCGTTACTAGCATGTGAAATGAGTGCAATTGTGCGGTAGTTTGAACATTCTTTGGCATTGCCTTTCTTTGGAATTGGAATGAAAACTGACCTTTTCCAGTCCTGGGGCCACTGCTGAGTTTTCCAAATTTGGTGGCATATTGAGTGCAGCACTTTCCCAGCATCATCATTCAGGATTTGAAAGAGCTCAACTGGAATGCCATCACCTCCACTAGCTTTGTTTGTAGTGATGCTCTCTAAGGCCCACTTGACTTCACATTCCAGGATGTCTGGCTCTAGATGAGTGATCACACCATTGTGATTATCCGGGTCATGAAGATGTCTTTTGTACAGTTCTTCTGTGTATTCTTGCCACCTCTTATCACACAAATTGGACAATGAGACTACAAAATATTTAGAATGGAGAATATGTTCTAAAGCTGATAACCAAGTGCTTTTATTAATTGTACATCATTTGTATATGTTTTAGAAGTCTTTTATCCTCATTCAATGACCCTGTGTGACTAAAGGAAGTAAACAAACTATCTTTAATATTCTTATTTAATCTAAGGATTTGATATGACTACGGTGGGAGTTGGTGATGGACAGGGAGGCCTGGTGTGCTGTGATTCATGGGGTCATAAAGAGTCAGACACGACTGAGAGACTGAACTGAACTGAACCATGATGATCACTATATATACCATGGAAATATTGGTCTATTTTATCTTTTGTGATTGGAATAGGGAAATAAAAATGATTCCAACCAAGTGAAGCCTAAAATAAATGTATAGATTCTCAAGCATGAGAAATCTATGACTGCTGACACAATCCAAACTTGATAAAAATAGGATGCCCTCATTCTCTGCATGCTGTTTTTGCTTTTCTTCACCTTTTGTCCCCAATGGCACCCCACTCCAGTACTCTGGAAAATCCTATGGACGGAGGAGCCTGGTAGGCTGCAGTCCATGGGGTTGCTAAGAGTAGGACATGACTGAGCGACTTTATTTTCACTTTTCACTTTCATGCATTGGAGAAGGAAATGGCAACCCACACCAGTATTCTTGTCTGGAGAATCCCAGGGACAGGGGAGCCTGGTGGACTGCCGTCTATGGGGTCGCACAGAGTCAGACACAACTGAAGTGAGTTAGCAGCAGCAGACTTCTTCCACAAATGTCCAAGAGAGGCAGAGATTTGGGGCATTTTTTCTCCCAGTAGTGTTTATCAGTACCGAAAAAAGGCTCTTTTTATATCAGGTTTTAAACTTAACACAGATGTAAGTAAGGATAAGGATACTTTAAAAGACCATGCCTGTGGGCATGCAAATACCTGTGGAAACTTGGAGGCACCCCTTGTATTGATTGTGTGAGTAAGACTTTAAAATGCAACTGTCAATGCAACCCACTAAGTGCAGAGTGTTTTATATGAACCCTGTTATAAAAAGTTGTGGTGCATGATGCCAGCCTGTCTCTAATTAAAGAAAATGTCAAAGACACTGGCTTTCAGTTGGCGCTAATTTAAGGCAAATTTAATATGTTTAAGGGCCGTTAAATACATCAATCACTAGGCATTCTTTCTACACCAAAATTTCATCGAGTCTACTCTTGGGTTTCAATAAAAATCATAGGAAAACATTAGAATTATTTTTTTACTTATCATGTTTGTCCTCAGTCTAGTTATTGACAAGAATGAGTCTGAGGAATTTGTTCATAATATAGCTAAGTAGCTCTTCATTTTCCTTCTCTAAAGAAAAATTGAAATAGAATAGTTTCCTGCATGTGAGAATTAGAGGTAATTAGAAAATTTTTTTTTTTTAAGAAAAAAATGTTTTTTTGTTTGTTTTTTTCTTGTTTGGCAGGGTGGGTTTGTTGCTACAAGAGATCATATTGAATGCTGATGTCAAAACAGTCTGAGCAAAGAGAGGATCTAATTCTTGACAAAGTTATGTTTCAAATAGTTTTATTCCTTTAACAATTTTTCCCAGGTTCTCTGGGGGCTCAGATGGTCAAGAATCTGATTTTTATCTCACTACAAAATAATGGTATTGGGAAAAGGATGTCTAATTAGTTGTTATATGTTTAATTTCATATGAGATTGGTTTTCTCATAATTATAGAATACAGGTTATCTAATATATTTGCTTCACTTTATATCACAATTTAAAAATATTTATAAAATTTGCTCACCATATACAGCTATTAAAAATATTGCCTGTACACCCCATTTTGTACAGTATATCCTTGGAGCCTATCTCACACCCAGTGGTTTGGACATCTTAGTCTTCCATCCCCTATCTTTCCTCCTGACCACTGGTATTCATTAGCTTGTTCTATATGTCTGTACCTCTGCCTCTTTTATGTTATGTTCACTAGCTTATTGTGCTTTTTAGATTCCACATATAATTGAGGTCATACAGTATTTGTCTTTGTCTGACTTATTTCACTTGTCACAATAACCTCCAAGTGCATTGATGATGCTACCCATGGCAGTATTTCATTCTTTTGATAGCTGAGTAGTATTTCATTGTGTGTTTGTGTATGTGGGCACACATGTGTACACTGCCACATATTTTTTTATCTATTCATCCCTTGATGGGCACTTAGACTGCTTCCATATCTTAACTGTTGTAAATAATGGGGCTATGAACAGTGGGATGCATGCATCTTTTCAAATTAATAGCTTTTTTTCTTCAGATATACACCCAGAAACAGAATTGCTGGATCATATAGTGGTGTAATTTCTAGTTTTAAAAACCTCCATATTATTTTTCACATGGCTACACAAGTTTACTTTCCTATCAACTGTGTATAAGGGTACCTTTTTTTTCCACATCCTCACCAACAGTTGCAGAAGGAAATGGCAACCCATTCCAATATTCTTGCCTAGAGAATCCTGTGGACAGAGGAGCCTGGTTGGCTGCTGTCCATAGGGTCACATAATGTCTGACATGACTGAAGCGACTTAGCATGCATGCATGCATTGGAGAAGGAATTTCAACCCACTTGCCTGGAGAATTCCAGGAAAGGAGGAGCCCGGTGGGCTGCTGTCTATGGGGTTGCAAAGAGTCAGACAGCACTGAAGTGACTTAGCAGCATCAGCAGTCACCAAAAGTTGCCATTGGTGTTCTTTTTGATGATAGCCATCTGACAGGTGTGAAGTGTGAGCTGATTGTGGTTTTGATTTGCATTTCCCTGATAATTAGTGGTGTTGAGCATGTTTTCATGAAACTGTTGTCCATCTGCATTTTTCCCTTTGTGAAAAAAAAATGTCTGTTCAGTTCTCCCCACTTTATAATAAGGTTATTTTTTTTTGATAACTGCATTTATGAGCTCAATAGAAAGATCAATGAAACAAACAGCTTGTTTTTTGAAAATAATAAACAAAATTGATCAAGCTTTAGGCAGACTCATCAAGAAAGAAAAGGAGAGGGCCCAAATCAATAAAATAAGAAAATGAAAAAGAAGAAATTATAACCAATACCACAGAAATACAAAGGACCATAGGATACTACTATGATCAACAGCAAACCAGTAAAATGGCATTGTAGAAGAAAAAAAATTTTTAAAGTACAATTTCCCAAGATTAAACCAGTAAATACAAAATAGGAAGATATTAGTTAACAGTAATTAAATCTGAGCAATAATTAAAAAAAATCCAAACAAGCAAAAGTCCAGGACCGGATGTCTTTACAAGTGAATTCTACAAAGCATCTAGAGAAGAATAACACCTATCTTTCTGAAACTTTTACAAAAAATTGCAATTTAAAGAACACTTCCAATCTCATTCTGCGAGGTTAGCAAAACCCTGATACCAAAAGTAGACATAATATCACACGCAAAAAAAATTATAGGTCAATATCCCTAGTGAATAGTGTTGCAAAAATCCTTAATAAAATACTAGAAAACCGAATGCAACAATATATTAAAAGGATCATACACAGTGATCAAGTGGGATTTATCTCTGAGATGCAAGGATTTATCAATATTTACAAATCATACAATATGATACACACACTAATATATTGAAGAATATAAATTATATTATCATCTTGATAGACAAGGGAAAACCTTTTGATAAAAATCAGCATCCACTTATTATAAAAACTCCCCAGAAAGAGCATATAGAGGGATCATGTTGTTATTTAGTTGCTAAATTGCCTCTATTTTGCTACCCCATGGACTGTAGCCCGCCAGGATCCTCTCTGCTCTGGATTTCTCAGGCAAGTATACTGGAGTGGGTTGCCACTTCTTTTTCCAGAGGATCTCCTGAACGTAATAAAGCCCATATATGACAAACTTACAGCTAACACAATACTTAATTGTGAGAAAATTAAACACTTCCTCTAAGATCAGGAACAAGATAAGGGTGCCCACTCTTACTACTTTTGTGCTACATAGTTTTTGAAATTATACACACAGTTATCAGAGAAGAAATGGAAATATAAGGAATCTGAATTGTAAAGGAAGAAGTAAAACTGTTACTGTTTGAAAATGGTATCATACGTATGTTTAAAAAATCCTAAATCCTAGAAAATTTCTAGAACTCATCAATGAATTCAGTTAAGATATAGAATACAAAAGTAATATACAGAAATCTGTTGCATTTCTATACACTATTAGCAAAGTATCAGAAAGAAGAATTAAGAAAACAGTCCCATTTACTGTCACATCAAAAAGAGTAAAATACCTAGAAACAAACCTACCTACAGAGGCAAAAATCCTGTACCCAGAAAACTCTAAGACAAGTGGAAAGATGCACTGTGTTATTGGATTGAGAGAATTAACATTGTTAAAATGACCATACTACCCAAGGCTATCTGCAGATTCTATCAAAATACCAAAGGATTTTTTCACAGAACTAGAACAAATCATTTAAAAATTTGTATTGAAACACTGAAAACCTCAAATAGCCAAAACAATCTTGAGGAAGAATAAGAGCTAGAGGAATCATACTCTCTGACTTTAGACTATAGTAAAAAGCTACAGTAATCAAAAGAGTATGGTTCAGTTCAGTTCAGTCACTCAGTCATGTCCAACTCTTTTCTACCCCATGAATTGCAGCATGCCAGGCCTCCCTGTCCATCACCATCTCCCAGAGTTCACTCAGACTCACTCCATTGAGTTGGTGATGTCATCCAGCCATCTTATCCTCTGTTGTCCCCTTTTCCTCCTGCCCCCAATCCCTCCCAGCATCAGAGTCTTTTCCAATGAGTCAACTCTTCCCATGAGGTAGCCAAAGTATGGTACTGACAGAAAAAAAAAAAAATATATATATATATATATATAGATATATATATAGATTAACGGCACAGAATAAAGAACTCAGAAATAAGCCCATACACCTATGGTCACTTAATCTATGACAGGGGAGGCAAAAATATGCAATGGAGAAAAGACAATTTATTCAATAAATGTTGCTGGGAAACTAGACAGCTACATGTAAAAGAATGAAATTAGAACATTCTCCAATAACATTTTAAAAAATAATGGATTAAAGACCTAAATGTAAGATTGGATACTATAAAATTCCTAGAGGAAAACATAGAACATTTCTTGACACAAATTGCAGCAATCTTTTTTTGTTTGTTTTTGTTTCTTAAAGACAACAAAAACAAAAATGAACGAATTGTTTCTAAATAAACTTTAAAGGAAATCACTCCTAAATATTCACTGGAAGGACTGATGCTGAAGCTGGAGCTCCAATACTTTGGCCACCTGATAGAAAGAACTGACTCATTTGAAAAGACCTTGGAAAGATTGAAGGTGGGAGAAGGGGATGACAGAGAATGAGATGGTTGGATGGCAGGATTGAGTCTATGGACATGAGTTTGAATAAGCTCCGGGAGTTGGTAATAGATAGGGAAGCCTGGGGTCCTGAAGTCCATGGGGTCACAAAGAGCTGGACGTGACTGAGTGAGTGAACCGAACTGAACTGAAATTTATAAGTGGTTGCAGAGAAGAAAACAACAACAACAACAACACACACACACAAAGAAAACAAAAATACAGCCTGCTGCCTGGGAAAAGATACTTGTAAATGATATGGCCAATAAAGGATTAATAAACAATTTTAAAAAATGAAGCCCAGAGAACAAAATTGATCACTTATGACTAAACAGGAAGCCAGTGGCAGGAACTCAAGTAGAGCCTCTTTGTCCTGGCTCCCAGGGTTGGGATCATCCCACCTATATCTTTAATACTTTCCCTCTTTTCTTTAAAGGCAAAGTTAAAGAACTGAACATAGCTTCGCTGTTTCACACTACTGAAATGCTGCTGTTCTAAGTTCCTGTCACCTTTAGTTCTCAGAAAACAAAACTTTATTTACTCTACCATTATGCTAACAACAAAAAACAGTACTGTATGGGCAAATCACATTCTAAATCCATTTAGGTTATAAATAGGGCTTCCCAGGTGGCACAGTGGTAATCTGTCTGCATTCTTTAGGAAAGGCAATCCACTCCAGTATTCTTGCCTGGAAAATTCCATGAACAGAGGAGCCTGGTGGGCTACTCTCCATGGGATTGCAAAGAGTTGGACGCAACTGGGGATACACACACACAGAATACGTTATAAATGCTTTAAGGCTGTTTCCATATCTTTTCAAAATTGTGCTCCTGTGTCTTGGCTCATTTCCTGCAACATAATAAACACTCAATAACTGAATGCTTTTGAATGGAGTTTTTCAGTTCTATTTATTTTGGAATGCATTGTGGTACATGTTTAGTTTCCAGATGATAGAATTTTCAAACTGCATTTTACTTAGAATTGAATTAAGATACTGCCTTTCTGATGTGGTCTTGACTACAATTTATAGAAGAAAATAGGTTATTTGAGTCCTATAGTTTATGAGAAACAGAGCAAGAGATAAAGTAGTTATACTAAGTTGTGAACTCATGTGAGTTCAGTCTTTCTACTATATCCTAAGAATAAGATGTAGGTAATAATTCCAAATACCAAGATCAAACTTTTCTGAATTCTTTCACTGAATTTATAAATGCAATATTGCTAACCTGATAACTACAATGAATTATACTTTCGGTTTTTACTCAGAGACCATAGTTTAAATGGCTGTGCTATATACAGAAACTGTGGGTTGAAAGAGAAATACTGCTTTTAAAAATGACTTTATTCTAAAGTCCCGGTATAAATAATTATTTTTATATAAAATTTTGATATAAGGGGAAAATTTTACTTTGTTTAACTATAGTAAGCTTTCATTCCCCAGCCTCCAAATGATATAGTTTTAAAGAAATTTTAGGCGTATAATTTTGTTCAGTACTACTCATTCAGGTGGCTATGTATAACTGGTAATATTAATTTTGGTTCACAACTCTTTGCAACAAGCTGGATAGTACATTTAAAACTATAAGTAAATATTGCACAGTGACTATAAGCTTCATATATTTAGGTGATTATTATATCATAAAATTGTCCTCATTTTTAATTAACTCCGATTTGAATGGGTTTGGTTGGGTTTAATCTATTTTATCATTCAATAAACCTGATATTCTCCTGAGATAGCTGCATCTTGATTTAATTTAGTTTCTCCTGTTTAGTTGAAAATGCAAACAAAAGTTCTATCAGTTCAAAAAATAATGTTTTTTAATATAAATGTATTTATTTTAATTGGAGGTTAATCACTTTACAATATTGTGTTGGTTTTGCCATACATCAACCTGAATCCTCCACAGGTATACACATGTTCCCCATCCTTAACCCCTCTCCCTCCTCCCTCCCGGTACCATCCCTCTGGGTCATCCCAGTGCACTAGCCCCAAGCATCCAGTATCAATGTTCATTGCAGCACTGTTTATAAAAAATCATGCTTTTGTATTGAACTGCCTACATTAAGGAGTCAATCTAAGATGACTATAATTTACTTTTTATACACAATTAAGTGGCATTCAAAGTCCCAGCTAATTTTATACTTAACATGCATTCAAAGACCCCAAGAAAATTGAATATTCTGTTTGTCTATGTACCATGCAGCATCTTAGTATTCAAAATGTCTCAAAAGTTTGTAAAATCACTTTAAATAAAATCAATTTCTAGGCAAAATGGATTTTAAAAATCCACAAGCATGAGATTCAGTATAGTCTATTTTGCAAACAGTCCAATCATGGTCAAGTACATATAATAAGTATAAAACTATGTAGGTATATTATGAAATTTCTTATGCGTATAAAATTATGCAAAGAAATTTAGTGTTTAATGTGTACTCACCACCTATCTTTAGGAATAAAATTTTACTTATTAAGTTGAAGTCTTGCAAGTATATATTCCATTTTCTCTTTCACTCCCATCCCATCAGACTGTTTCTAGAGCACTGTTTTAAATATATTAAAGTGTGCAAATGGACTTATAATATGCCTATCCTTAGCAGTATGACTTTATAATTCAATGTAATATTCTAGAAATTCATGTGTATTTAACAAATGTAGTCAGTTTTGCACATTTAGACTACTGCACAGTTCTACTGTATGTATTCTGGTATTTATATATCCCTCCCTTGGTGTTTTAATTTTTCTTCCTGCAAATGAGTCTACTATAAAGCCTCTTATGCATGTCTGTCTGTACTTGTACAAACCAATTTCTAGGATATATGGAAGTTGAATTTTGTGGATACGGAATGCACATTTTTAAGAGCGCCATGTATTGAAATGGAATTTAAAGAAATNGTACAAACAAATTTCTAGGATATATGGAAGTTGAATTTTGTGGATACGGAATGCACATTTTTAAGAGCGCCATGTATTGAAATGGAATTTAAAGAAATTATCCCTATTGTCTACATCTTTGTTAATACTTAGAAATCCAGTGGTTGTTTTGCTAGGACGATAGTTAAATTACCCTTTTTATGAATCTTTTTAATTCCCAAGCTTCTGATTTATCCCTTCCCTCTCACGTTTTCCCTTTGGTGACCATATGTTTGTTTTCAATGTCTGTAAGTTGATTTCTATATGATAAATAATTTCATTTGTCTCTTTCCTTTTTGGAAATTAGATTCTACATTTAATATTTAAACTTTAATGTAGCTGACTTCTTGAAATGTTTTTTATGCTACTTGTTGTGTGTATTTTGTTTAAAAATTATACATGCTCTAAGGATGTAAATAAAATATATTCTGAAGTTTTGAAGATTTACTTTATTTAGGTAACTCTTTTTACCATGGAATGGAAGGAGTGTATAATTAGATTTTCAAAATATATTTTCAAAACCTACTGCAG
>SJYQ01000479.1:499034-516434 GCA_006410935.1 Redunca redunca
CCACACACCTATGGACACCTTATCTTTGATAAAGGAGGCAAAAATATACAATGGAGTAAAGACAATCTCTTTAACAAGTGGTGCTGGGAAAATTGGTCAACAACTTGTAAAAGAATGAAACTAGATCACTTTCCAACACCACACACAAAAATAAACACAAAATGGATTAAAGATCTAAATGTAAGACCAGAAACTACAAAATTCCTAGAGGAGAACATAGGCAAAACACTCTCCGACATAAATCACAGCAGGATCCTCTATGATCCATCCCCCAGAATTCTGGAAATTAAAGCAAAAATAAACAAATGGGATCTAATCAAAATTAAAAGCTTCTGCACAACAAAGGAAAATATAAGCAAAGTGAAAAGACAGCCTTCTGAATGGGAGAAAATAATAGCAAATGAAGCAACTGACAAACAACTAATCTCAAAAATATACAAGCAACTTATGCAGCTCAAGTCCAGAAAAATAAATGACCCAATCAAAAAATGGGCCAAAGACCTAAATAGACATTTCTCCAAAGAGTATTTTTTTTTTTTACCAAATATCCAGCTAAACTATTTTCACTGCTATTTAAATACTCCAGAGTTTCAAAAACAGCTTGATTTTCACCTTGGATTATGTGTATGTATAGCTTCTTTCAGGTAAAATCTACAGATCAGAATGGGACTGATTTTGAAGTTTAAGTCTTTTGAGATATAAATCTTACAGAAGATATAATTTGACAGAATGCATTCAATAGATAGATCCTTACTAGACATATCATATGTACACATATCTCAGCTTTTTATACAATATAAAAATGCCTTACACATTTCTGTAAGCCATAGAGAGAAAGAATCAAAGGAACCTGGGTAAAAAATTCTAGACTTTAGTTAGCTAATTGATGAAAAAGGAAATTCATTGGATTTCTGTATCTTTATTATTGTTCCCTTCCCAAGGCCGTGTGTTGTTTGTGGTTCTAAAATATTATATTATTTATGTAGAGTTAATTTCACTTGATAGAATAAACATATCTAAATNGGCTGTGTGTTGTTTGTGGTTCTAAAATATTATATTATTTATGTAGAGTTAATTTCACTTGATAGAATAAACATATCTAAATTTTAGAAGGGAAAAATCACTCAATGATCAGAAAGAAAACAATCAAGTTTTACCTAAATTTAAAACATCTTTAGTGAGTAGCTTACCATTCTTATGGCACAGTGGGAGAAATGGCATGTGGGTCCATGTTTTAATCTTTATACTCTTACTATTATAGATTATAGACCAAAAGACTGAACAAATTGCTAAAAGAGAAACAGAATTACTTAGCAAATTTTCAGAGGTTCAAGCAGAAAAGTCTATGAAACTCATGTGCAAGAACCATTGGTACATTTCATTTTGCATGTCTATAGAAATTTACATTCATACATTTAAAATTTTTAATGAAATTGACCGTATTTAATTACTTAAGTATATTCAGTTATATTTGCATTTAAATTGTGAANCACATTATTTCACAAATTAATATAATCTAAACAGGAAGATAAAAAAGTGCTTCCCTTTATATTTTGATATAGATAGTTTCTGATCATTTGTGTTATTTGAACTAAAAGAAAATATATCACATAGAAATATGCTTTCCCATTGAGTTAAATAAAACATGACAGCTTTTTATTATTTTATTGATAAGGGAAGAAAAGTCTTACAGAAGTGGTTCTTGTCCTTTTTTAAGAGACAAACTAGATATAAGAATGTTCAATTATTCAGCACATTTATGAAGACACTTAGATTATTAGATTGCAGTGCAGATAAAAAGCCAGTAGATTGTCAGTTCTTGACTTTTGAAAAGACCACACACACACACACACACACAAATTAGCATGGAGTATTAGACTTATGGCAGTGAGGTAGAATTCTATCAAGATTCTTGATAGAATCAAGATAGATTATAGGTAGAATCAAGGTAGATATGAAGATTTTTATTAGTGCCTTAAAAGTCTAGATGTAAACATAGATATTTAGTGTTATGTGTTTTCAGTGTTTGGGGAACTGGGCTTAAGTGGTTTAAAGAGGATATTTTCATGCAGGGCAGTGGTTGGAAATCAGCAGGTTGCAACACCATAGTTTAGAACTGGGGTGCAGGAAAAGGGGTTGATCTCCAAGCAGGTCATGAAAACTAAATGGTTGTTTGAAAATCAAATTGCTTGCTCATGTAAGATAGCTAATATCCTGAAAAAGACTTGTTTGCCCAGATGAATAAACTGTTTGTCCAGATAAATATGTTTATAGGAAGTACCTGAAGCAAAGAGTAAAATTACTACTTTACACCCTTATCTTTCTGTAAAACAATGTGCTAGACAAAACAATTATCAGTGTTGCACAGATGATGTTCTATTTTAGTTGCTCAGTCATATCTGACTCTTTGCAACCCCATGGCCTCTAGCCCACCAGGCTCTTCTATCCATGGGATTCTCCAGGCAAGAATACTGGAGTGGGTAGCCATTCTCTTTTTCAGGGGATCTTCCTGACCCAGGGATCGAACCAAGGTCTCTTGCATTGCAGGCAGATTCTTTACCATCTGAGACACCAGGGAATCCTTTTCAGTTCTCAGTCCTGATCATTAAGTGATGCAGATTCAAGTGGTCTCAGTTCAGATTTCAAGGTTATAAATGGTTTTCTTGACAAAAAGGTGGTAATACAACTTTCTGCCACAATCAGTATATTATATTGGAATGTAAATCATTGAGAGTAATGAATGCCTAATTTTTTAACATAAAATTAACGATTCATCAGTGTTTTTAAAATAAACAATGCTGTTTTATTATGCTATTTATTTAAAAACAAACTTTAAAACACAATGATGTAATACTATTTGTTTTTTTTAAGAACTACTGCCTGGAACACAAATATAAATGTCAAAATATCTCTGTGATAGAATTGATTTTTATTTTTCTTAAATGAAGATCAATTAGCAAGAATCCCCCCATATTATTATGACTACTCTTTCTATATAAGAACCATGCACTTTAAAAAACTGACTTCATCTACAGCCACATATCAAAGATCAGTTCAGTTGCTCAGTCATGTCCAACTCTTTGCAACCTGTGGACTTCAGCACACCAACTCCCAGAGCTTGCTCAAACTCAGGTCCATCACGTTGGTGATACCATCTAACCATCTCATCCTCTGTCATCCCCTGCTTCTCCTGCCTTCAATCTTTCCTAGCATTCTCAGGGTTTTTTCCAGTTAGTCAGTTCTTCACATCAGGTGGCCAAAGTATTGGAGTTTCAGCTTCAGCATCAGTTCTTCCAATGAATATTCAGGATTGATTTCCTGTAGGATTGACTGGTTGGATCTCCTTGCAGTCCAAGGGACTCTCAAGAGTCTTCTCCAACACCACAGTTCAAAAGCATTAATTCTTCAGTACTCAGATTTCTTTATAGTCCTACTCTCACATCCATACATAACTACTGGAAAAAATCATAGCTTTGACTAGACAAACATATGTATACACATGTGCAGATGCAAACACACATATAATTAGTATTAAAGCATAGGATGAATTTTCGATTAAAATATGATTGACTTTATCAGTCTGCTCACTAGGTATATAACCTGGAACAATTTCATTTTTAAGGCTAAATTATGTGGACATGTGTGTGTGTGTATTTGAAAAGTTACAAATCTGAAATTCTGTAGAAGTTAAGTTACAATAAGTAAGGTGCAATAAGTTATATACAGATTATCATTTGTAATTGAACAGCTTGATGGGGAAACACCTACATTTTGTTATCTATTAAAATTTTTCTTTAGAGTTAACTATGAATTCAGCAAGAGGAATAAGACCTTTAATGACCTTTAAATAAGACATTTAAACCTTTTTAATGACCAATTAAAGCATCAATTTTTCTGATAGAAGAGTTGCTTTCCCAGATGAACTAACTCTTGATACAGAAAAATTGATTTAAAGAATTTCCTAAATCAAAAAGTAAAATAATTATGTTTTCACAGATGTCTAATGTTGGGGATAAATACCAAGGCCTGCTCTGGTTCATTCATAGGAGATTTGAGAGATAAGGCACAAAGTTATTATAGTGCATATCCTTATCATAAGCCTCTCAAACATTTCTTAATGCTTAGAAGGATGAACACAGAAAAAATATTTTCTTGTGTAGTCAAAAATCTAGAAGGTTTCACTAAAGTTAGCCTTTTAAAATGTTTCCACAAAAGTTTAGTTCAGTTTGACAAACATTTACATAGCACTTAATATTGTGAATATTCATTCTTTTGTAATCAGAGTCCAAGGTGCATGCTGCAGGACACATGCACTTCATACAGGTAGATATAGGTACCCCCTTCCCCGGGCAGTTTCCATTTTTTTACTGAAATACAAAAGGTTAGTTCATTTTAACAGGTTTTTGTAAAGATTTAAGGGATAGTGTAATTAAGACATTTTCAATATGAAATGCTGTGAGAATAAGATCTAAGCTATAAATCAGGAAGACTACTACTTCTTGAATTATCATGAACAAGGAAACAGCAATTTGAAGCTGGTTATCTTTGTTACCTGGGTTTTTTGAGATTGAGACCTGTAAATATGAGTGTAAGTTTGGAACCTTTAAAATGTCATTTAAAATGACAAGCAGTTTCTTTACCACTAGCGCCACCTGAAAAGCACATATTAAGGTGAAGTGTGACAAAAAGACAGTTAAATATGAGGTATAAAAAAATGTTTGCGCCCTATTTGTGAAACAATGTAAGAATGCAAAGCATATCACTAAAGCAACTGATACTTGCATGAATAATGAAAAGAGATTTTTAAAATTTAATTTCCCATAGGAACACAATATTGTCAACCATAAAAAAAGTAGTGAATGATTTTTGTGTGTGTTGTGGGTCTGGATATTTGTGTTACATACATAAGAGGTTGTGCTCTAATTATATCTTTTTCATATTGAATTTCAATTACCGCAATGCAGGAGAATTTCAGTATTTAAACAGTACATATGTTTAAATAATGAGGTCATTTAAAATATAATTTCCTTCTCTGAAAATAATATACCATAATATGTGACTTAATTTATTCTTTCATTCATCTATTTTTCAAGTACCTATTGAGTATTTTCGATTTGCTAGTCATTGTTTTGGGGCTTCCCAAGTGGCATTAGTGATAAAATACTCACATACCAATGCAGGAGATTCAAGAGATATGGGTCCAGTCCCTGGGTTGGGAAGATTCCCTGTAGAAGGAAATGGAATACAACCCACTTGTATTCTTGCCTGGAAAATTCCATGGATAGAGGAACCTGGCAGGTTATGGTCCATGGGATCGAAAGAGTCAGACATGACATGCACTTCACTTATAAGCAGTGTGTCAGCTGTTTACTGTGGACAATTTCTCAGAAAGACCCCTAGGAAAAAAATGTCAGTCAAGAAAAATGTTTATTTAATTTGTTTGTATAAGATATGTGATGTTAAATGTGTGTGTCCATTTGGCTAGGGCCTACTATACAGATATATCTTAAAAATAATTCTGGATGCTGCTGTATTATTCTTTGTGAAATTAACATTTAAATCCATAGACTTTGAATAAAGCAATTGTGCTCCATAATGTAAGTGGGCCGCATTAAGGCCTGAAGAAAAATGATGACCTTAAGAAAAAGACTGATCTTCTCCAAGGAAGGGGGTTTCTGCCAGCACAAGAACTGCAGTATCATTTCTTTTGTGGGTTTCCAGCCCATCCTGAAGATTTCAGACTTGCCAGCTGCCACAATCACGAGTTGAGCTCTCTCTATAAAGACACATCCTATTGGCTCTGCTTCTCCCGAGAGCTTGAGTAACACAAGTGATAACAGCATCTTGACAGAACTTTAAGGACATCTCAGAAAGGAGCTATCAGGGACAGATATACATAGAGTTTCATTAAAAACAATTTCTTACTATTTCTGACATACTTACTCTGTATGATAGGCTCCAGGCTCATCCACTTCATTAGAACAGACTCAAATGCATTCCTTTTTATAGCTGAGTAATATTCCATTGTGTATATGTGCCACAACTTCCTTATTCATTCATCTGCTGATGGACATCTAAGTTGATTTCATGTCCTGGCTATTGTAAAATGTGCTGCGATGAACATGGGGGTACACATGTCTTTCTCAGTTCTGGTTTCCTAGAGTATAAGGTGGGAAGGATGAAGGGGGTTCAGGAAAGAGGGGATATATGTATCAGTTCAGTTCAGTTCAGTCACTCACTTGTGTCCAACTCTTTGCAGCCCCATGAAGCATAGCACACCAGGCCTCCCTGTCCATCACCAACTCCCGGAGTTCACTCAGACTCATGTGCATCGAATTGGTGATGCCATCCAGCATCTAATCCACTGTTGTCCCCTTCTCCTCTGGCCCCCAATCCCTCCCAGCATCAGAGTCTTTCCCAATGAGTCAACTCTTTGCATGAGGTGGCCAAAGTTTTGGAGTTTCAGCTTCAGCATCAGCCCTTCCAATGAACACCCAGGACTGATCTCATTTAGGATGGACTGGTTGGATCTCCTTGCAGTCCAAGGGACTTTCAAGAGTCTTCTCCAACACCACAGTTCAAAAGCATCAATTCTTCAACACTCGGCTTTCTTCACAGTCCATCTTTCACATTCATACGTGACCACCGGAAAAACCATAGCCTTGACTAGATGGAACTTTGTTGGCAAAGTAATATCTCTGCTTTTGAATATGCTATCTAGGTTGGTCATAACTTTCCTTCCAAGGAGTAAGTGTCTTTTAATTTCATGGCTGCAATCACCATCTACAGTGATTTTGGAGCCCCCCAAAATAAAATCTGACACTGTTTCCACTGTTTCCTCATCTATTTCCCATGAAGTGATGGGACCGGATGCCATGATCTTTGTTTTCTGAATGTTGAGCTTTAAGCCAGCTTTTTCACTCTCCTCTTTCACTTTCATCAAGAGGCTTTTTAGTTCCTCTTCACTTTCTGCCATAAGGGTGGTGTCATCTGCATATCTGAGGTTATTGATCTTTCTCTCGGCAGTCTTGATTCCAGCTTGTGCTTCCTCCAGCCCAGCATTTTTCATGATGTACTCTCCCTGGTGGCTCAGAGGTTAAAGCGTCTGCCTGAAATGCAGGAGACCTGGGTTTGATCCCTGGGTTGGGAAGATCCCCTGGAGAAGGAAATGGCATCCAACTCCAATACTCTTGCCTGGAGAATCCCATAGAGGGAGGAGCCTGGTAGGCTACAGTCCATGGGGTCACAAAGACTCGGACACGACTGAGCGACTTCACTCACTCACTCACTCTGCATATAAGTTAAATAAGCAGGCTCACAATATACAGCCTTGACACACTCCTTTTCATATTTGGAACCAGTCTGTTGTTCCATGTCCAATTCTAACTGTTACTTCCTGACCTGCATAAAGGTTTCTCAAGAGGTAGGTCAGTTGGTCTGGTATGCCCATCTCTTTCAAAATTTTCCACAGTTTATTGTGATCCAGACAGTCAAAGGCTTTGGCATAGTCAATAAAGCAGAAATAGATGTTTTTCTGGAACTCTCTTGCTTTTTCCATGGTCCAGCAGATGTTGGCAATTTGATCTCTGGTTCCTCTGCCTTTTCTAAAGCAGCTTGAACATCTGGAAGTTCATGGTTCACATATTGCTGAAACCTAGCTTGGAGAATTTTGAGCATTACTTTACTAGCACGTGAGATGAGTGCAATTGTGTGGTAGTTTGAGCATTCTATGGTGTTGCTTTTCTTTGTAATTGGAATGAAAACTGACCTTTTCCAGTCCTGTGGCCACTGCTCAGTTTTCCAAATTTGCTGGCATATTGAATGCAGCACTTTCACAGCATCATCTTTTAGGATTTGAAATAGCTCTACTGGAATTCCATCACCTCCACTAGCTTTGTTCGTAGTGATGCTTTCTAAGGCCCACTTGACTTCATGTCCCAGGGTGTCTAGCTCTAGGTGAGGGATCACACCATCATGATTATCTGGGTTATGAAGCTCTTTTTTGTACTGTTCTTCTGTGTATTCTTGCCACCTCTTCTTAATATATTCTGCTTCTGTTAGGTCCATACCATTTCTGTCCATTATCAAGCCCATCTTTGCATGAAATGTTCCCTTGGTATCTAATTTTCTTGAAGAGACCTCTAGTCTTTCCCATTCTGCTGTTTTCCTTTTTCTTTTCATTGATTGCTGAGGAAGGCTTTCTTATCTTTCCTTGCTATTCTTTGGAACTCAGGACAGAGTTATAGAGGACATATGTATAACTATGGTCAATTCATATTTAAGTATGGCAGAAACCATCACAATATGTACCATAATAATCCTCCAGTTAAAATAAAAATTTTTTAAAGAGTAGCAAAAATAATTTCTTAACCTGGTAAATTTTGGTCTGGTCTTGCAAATCAAGGGACAGTTTGGATTGGGTATCATTTATGGCATGAGAGCTCTCTATGAATGAATGAAATAGGAAAGGGCATTGAGGCAAGCACTGATTGATAAGTATGCTATTTCATTTACTTTAAGTCTTCAAAAAACAGATTTCCTGGGGCAAGCAGCAATTTTTTTTTTCATATTTTTTATTCATAGTGTTTTTGTTTTATGCAACAACAGGATAAAACATTTTCTTAGAATTGTTTATAACTGGGACAGGAAAGTATCATTTCAGTTTTAAAGTGTATGTGTGCAAACTAGAGGTTGAAGAAAATGGGAAGAATAAAGTAAGGTTTTGAAGAAAGAGTCCATTTGTGGTGGCCTCTTTGAAGTCAATCTAAGTGGTTTTTTTTTCTTTTTCTGAAATTGAAAAACAGTCTAGCTAGTGAAATACATGCTGGATCACAAGTTAGAAGCCCAGGTTGCCAAGTCTAATTCCACCTTCATTAACTCCATGAATTAGTTAAGTGTTTTGACTTCTCTGAGCCTGTTTACTCACTCCCTTATGCAAAATGGATCTTATACACTTTTAAAATCCTCTTATTTTCTCAGTAGATAATACAAATATAGAATACAAACTCTAAATATAAGACTCCTTAGAGGATGTATGATAGAACATTATTGGAAGTGAAAAATTGGGATTAATTAGAGAATGTTGTCTCTTAACAAAGAATGACTCTTGGAATCATGTTGAAGATAGAGATGGTTGTTTTCTCCATCACCCCCACTTTGTGTGTTCATGCTCAGTCAGGTCTGACATTTTGTGACCTTGTGGACTGTAACTCACCAGGCTTCTCTGTCTATGGGATTATCCAGGCAAGAATACTAGCATGGATTGTTGCTTCCTCCTTCAAAGTCTCACTGTATACATTAGTACACAATGTTGTGACCTCTCCATTGACCACTGTAAGTAAATAGATAAATAAATATTAGGATGTTATAACTGTGAACATTGTCATTGAATGGATGAACAAATCTTGGAACTAAAAAACATGATGTCAGGTTCTAGTATTGTTAAAACAAACAAAGTATACCAACCTTGCTTGTGTGTGTGTGTACTTAATCACTTAGTCATCTCCAACTCTTTAGTCATGTCTGAGTCTTTGAAATCCCAAGGACCATATTCCACCAGGCTCCTCTACCCATGGGATTCTCCAGGCAAGAATACAGGAGTGGATTGCCATTTCCTCCTCCAGGAGATCTTCCCACCCTAGGGATAAAACCCAAGTCTTTCCTGAATTGCAGGCAGATTCTTTACTATCTGTACCACCAGGAAGCTCAACACAAGGGTTGCTTAATACTATTCAATTATTCCTAATAAGAGAATTCTTACTTTTATAAGAAAAAAAGAAAGAGGACAGGCTCTGACAAACACAAACTATATGATAAATGGATGTTAAAGACATTCATATGTTTAATCTTGACTTTTGTAATTTACTGCTTTTAGTTTTTTTTCTTTGGGGTATAATTTTTGTTTGACTTATTTACTTTCTGCCAGTTGGGATGCAGGGTATCATGCACACACTGCTGCTTCTGATAGGAACTCTGGGTGGTTGTATTTAGAGATACTCTGCCAGAATGGTCTAAGATATTTGCCAGAACAGCGACAGTGTTTTGGAAGCAGTTTTCTTTACTTCTGTTACATGCTAGATAAATAATAACCTATAATGTGCCCTGTTAATGTTGCACTTATTTAGGACAATTAATGCTGAGCTGCACTCCATGTCCTTTCTCTCATAGTTCTGTGGTACTTGGATGCCAGGGAGTTCGTGTCACAGGTACCAGCTGCTTCCTATGTTATCAGTCTCCAGCAGGGCTTCTGTTAATTATCTTGCCACCGTGTCTGAGGCAGATAGCGATCTTTCCTAAAGAGCAGGCAGATTTAAAGAGGCAGAATTAATTAAAATTGATTCACACATTCTGTCATGTAGAGGTCTGTGGGGAGCCTTTCTTTCCTACACCCCTCTTCGCTTCAGGATGTTGTACAACATAGTACAGGTGGGGATCCCTACCATGGAATACTAATTATGGAGCTTGAAGGGGACTAGCCACAGTGATTGGCAGTGTAATGCCTGAAAAGGTTTTAAAATTTACTTCATTTAAGGGATTTCTTGAGGGACCAATTCTTTCATCTAACTTTTATAAGTGGTTATTGAGAGGTTGACAAAGCTGAAAATCCAAGGTCACTAAGGATTATCAAAAGAGTTACCAATGAATTACCCATTTTAATAGTTGGTTGTTCATCACTTTAGACTTTAAAAAGGCATGTGAATTATTTGAAAGAAAGGTAACAGAAATATAAGTGTATTGATGTGTGTTAACAATTTTTTTTAAACAAGAGTCAGGTATAAAATTTATATCTGAACATGGAGAAATGGCTAATCAGAAATTAACTGGATAATCACATAAACTTTAATAGTACATGTAACTAACCATTACCAATTTCTATCAGACTATGAAAGGATATTATCTTTAGTAAAAATAATAATTATCTAATCATGGAGACCCCAACATCCGCTGGATCATGGAAAAAGCAAGAGAGTTCCAGAAAAACATCTACTTCTGCTTTATTGACTATGCCAAAGCCTTTGACTGTGTGGATCACAATAAACCATGGAAAATTCTGGAAGAGATGGGAATAACAGACCACCTGACCTGCTTCTTGAGAAATCTGTATGCAGGTCAGGAAGCAACAGTTAGAACTGGACATGGAACAACAGACTGGTTCCAAATAGGAAAAGGAGTACGTCAAGGCTGTATATTGTCACCCTGCTTATTTAACTTCTATGCAGGGTACATCATGAGAAACGCTGGGCTGGAAGAAGCACAAGCTGGAATCAAGATTGCCGAGAGAAAGATCAATAACCTCAGATATGCAGATGACACCACCCTTATGGCAGAAAGTGAAGAGGAACTAAAAAGCCTCTTGATGAAAGTGAAAGAGGAGAGTGAAAAAGTTGGCTTAAAGCTCAGCATTCAGAAAACGAAGATCATAGCATCCGGTCCCATCATTTCATGGGAAATATATGGGGAAATAGTGGAAACAGTGTCAGACTTTATTTTGGGGGGCTCCAGAATCACTGCAGATGGTGATTTTAGCCATGAAATTAAAAGACGCTTACTCCTTGGAAGGAAAGTTATCACTAACCTAGATAGCATATTCAAAAGCAGAACATTACTTTGCCGACTAAGGTCTGTCTAGTCAAGGCTATGGTTTTCCCAGTAGTCATGTATGGAGGTGAGAGTTGGACTGTGAAGAAGGCTGAGCAACGAAGAATTGATGCTTTTGAACTGTGGTGTTGGAGAAGACTCTTGAGAGAGTCCCTTTGACTGCAAGGAGATCCAACCAGTCCATTCTGAAGGAGATCAATCCTGGGATTTCTTTGGAAGGAATGATGCTAAAGCTGAAACTCCGGTACTTTGGCCACCTCATGTGAAGAGTTGACTCATTGGAAAAGACTTTGATGCTGGGAGGGATTGGGGGCAGGAAGAGTAGCGGACGACAGTGGATGAGATGGCTGGATGGCATCACTGACTCGATGGATGTGAGTCTGAGTGAACTCCGGGAGTTTGTGATGAACAGGGAGGCCTGGCGTGCTGCGATTCGTAGGGTCGTAAAGAGTCGGACACGACTGAGTGACTGAACTGAACTGAACTGAATCCTGGAAACCAGGGGTTATGTTTTTCTTAATCAACTTTGATGTCGGGTCTAAGCTGGTGTAACAGAGAAACCTGAAACATTTAATCAAGATACATATTACCTTTCATATAGCTGATCCAAAGGTTTAAATAGCATATAAACTCAGATGTAACAACTCAAAGAATAGTGCTTCAGGAGTGGTAGTGGGTCGTCTTCATCTTCAACATAGTTTTTCTCTGTGACTCCTGGTCCTACCCTCACAACTGCAGGAAGAATAAAAGTTATATGATTCATGAGAGGATATTACCTCCAGGAAGGAAAGAGACTTCCTTGCTCTAAGAAACAGGACTCTAATCTTGTAAGTATCACCTTTTGTTTTAATGTCATTTACCAGTTCTCAGTCAAATGCTGCTATTCAGGTAAATGCACATTTCCTTGGAGGAAGCAGGAGGTGAATATAGGAAAACAGGTAGATGAATAAATAATGCAAAACTAAAAGAAACAATTAAAATCAAAGAAATGGAAAACTTAATGATGGCCTGAGCTTTCTTTATGATTCTCATGATTTCACTTTTATATATTAAGAACTCTTTTCAGAGTAAGAAATATAATATGGAAGGTAAATCATGATTTAGATAACAAAATATGTCACATGAACTATTCTTTCTTTTTCATGTAGTTAACAGATGCTAAGAAATATTATTTTAGATATTCAATGCATGCATGCATGCTAAGTCGCTTCAGTCGTGTCTTACACTGTGAGACCCTATGGATAGGAGCCCACCAGGCTCCTCTGTCCACAGGATTCTCTAGGCAAGAATACTGGAGTGGGTTGCCATTTCCTTCTCCAGGAGATCTTCTTGACCCAGGGATGGAACCTGAGTCTTCTGCACTGCAGGCAGATTCTTTACCATTGGAGACTCCCTGAGAAGCCTGCCAGACTTAGAGGCTATTATTCTTCCTATTGTTATCTTAAAATTAGATTTGGATATATTTTAATTTATTCCAGCTTCAATTAAGATAATAAGGAATAAGTCCATCCTCCTAAAGATAATAATTTAAATGATGTAATTTTCTTTAAATAAAATAATATGTATTAATATGCATAAATCAAGAATGCTTAGAAAATATCTCAAAGTGCCAGGAAAAGTATATTTAATACATATCTTCAGTTTAATAATCACAGCAGAATTTGAAGGTTTTATTTTTTTTAACTTCAATGACATGATTAACAAATCATGGATATACTCAAAGCCAATGACCTACAAATTGTTTAATAGTAAAAGAAAAATAATTTCTATGAATAAGATACATTATATATATTGGAATTATAATGGAATAAAATATTTGCTGACCTTTCATTCATAAAAAGAATTTCCTTTAGCACCTTTCAGTCATCAATACCATAGCACTAAATTGGTACCATTATTTTCCCAAATTATAAATGGAGAAGCTGAGGTTGAGAGCAGTTAACCTACTTAGCAGCATAATGATGGGTAATTAAGAATTAGGTCAATATTTGCAAATCAAATGTTCTTGGTGATATTCAAATTATTACTTCTACATTTCTATACTTTTCCACCTTCAAAATTTTATATAAGAATGTGTTATTTTCTTCATTGTTCTAAAAGAGTAAAATGGCAAGGAAAAAAATTCTAGTACTAAACTTATACTGCAACATTTAAGATTTTAAATGAGAATCTCATAATGTATTATAATTTTCATGTGTTATCAACATAAAGATCAACAGTGCCCATACAGCTAGTAAGTTCTCTGTGACCTTATCAATATAGGGAACTGATATGATATTAAAAACAGCAAACACACATTAGCATACAATATTTCACATAAAAACTTGTAAATGCAACAATAGGATAAAGAAGTAACTATGATGAACAATATTAGAAAACTGTACTAGAAAACTTTGATTTAAGATTTGTCATACAATAAATATTTTCTGAATGAAGCAAGTAACCATAAAGTTGCAATGAGTAAAAATTAGTTGACCTAAAGAATATATAGGGATTTCCCTAGCAGTCCAGTGATTGAGACTCCATACTCCCAATGCCAAAGGATTAGGCTCAATCCCTAATCTGACACCATATTCCTAAACTAGATCCCATATTCCTCAACTATATCCCATATTCCTCAACTAAAGATCCTTCATGCTGCTTGCTGCAACTAAAAAAGGTCTTGCATGTAGCAACTAAGATGCAGCCCAGCCAAATTTAAAAATATATATATATATATATGCCCAGCAAGAATATGTACTACAAAGGACATTTAAAAAAACAGTACTAGATACCTTACTTTAGATTGAGATTTGCTTCTTCATCCAGAAAGTTCTAATTTCAAACCCAGTGTTTTCTGATAGAGATTATCCTCTGTAACTGAAATGGAAAAAAAGGCAAAATAATAAGGGGCATATATATATATATATATATTTTTTTTAAGGGGCATTTATATATAATGCCAGGATTAGGCAGAGGATGTCTTCTCCTCTCCTCTCCATCTAATATATAATCTGTTAGTTGTTCAGCCATGTCCCACTCTTTGTGACCCCATGTACTGTAGCCCACCAGGCTCCTCTGTCCATGGGATTATCTAGGCAGGAATACTGGAGTGGGTTGCCATTTCCTTCTCCAGGGTAGATTCTTTCTCATTTGGGGCAATAGAGGGTCACAAATAAGATGACTAAATTTAAATATGTGTATAGATGTATAATTTATGGCTGCAGATTTTAGCTGGTTTCTCTGACTTCAGTCTTTTCCCCTTCAGGCCATTTACCACACTCTTGCCAGGCTTGAGCAGCTACTATTTCCTTGTATACATTCTACTTCCAGTCTCCTCTCCTTTCTCTCTTGCTTGATCGTTCTACTCCTTTGGATCTCACCTTAGGCTCACCACTTACCAGATTCCTCCTCTTTCCACAGATAATTGTTGTTGTTCCATCACTTAATCATGTCTGACTCTTTGCAACTCCATGGACTGCAGCACACCAGGGTCCTCTGTCCTCTACTATCTCCTGGAGTTGTTCAACTCATGTCCATTGAGTCAGTGATGCTATTTAACCATCTCATCCTTTGCTGCCCTTCTCCTTTTGCCTTCAATCCACAGAGAATCCATAATCCCTATCCTCCCCACCATCTGGAATTCTCACCACATTTTTTTGTTTTCCCCTTTTCACTTCCTTGTCTGAACTTTCCTTGTTATGACTTTGGATCCAGAAACACTGTTTTGGGTTGTTACCCTACTTTGCTGAAAAGGCTATTACAAACATTAATTTTGCAAACACATGTATATATTCTCTTTTCAATTGGCACACATTGTAATGGCTTTATTAGCCTAGTTTCTAAAAATTTTCACGTTGTTTGCTGGTATATTTTACTGATTCAATTGCTTCCATAAAATGGTCTTCATTCTTTTGGTTTGATAATGGATGATTGCCAGATTATTTTTGTCGTTAAAATTACTAAGTCACAGTCAAGTGCTCTTGGCTTCAAATAATCAATCTGGATGCTTCACTTCAATGAGGCATCACAAGCTTAAGGATTGCTTAATAATAGATTTAAAGTTTATAAAAAGAAATGTATGGATGATGGTAAACAGCTGTTTCCCATTTCATTAAAAGGAAAAAAAATGAAAAATAGGCATAATAATTGTAACAGAAGACCTTCAAGTTAGGTAGTAGTTAGGGATTTTTATTTCTTCAGTCTTTTGTTAACAACAGCAAAAAAGAAATGGTTTTGAAACTTTGTAAGGGTTAAGAGAATAGTCATATTTCTCAAAGTTAAAATTTAGAGGCATGAAATAGAATTAAGTGACATCTTCTGCTGATATCCAACTATATATATATATGTATTTCCACTATTTCTTTTTCTTCCTATTCCTACCATTTCAACTGAACTCTAATACCTTTCATTATGCTTCTAATAGCAATTTTGGTTTCTATAATTTTTCCTCTTCCATTTGTTCAACACATAATGTTGAATTATTTTATTTATACAGCATATTAGAGCATCCCACTGCTACAAATATTTAAATACCTTTGTTCTGCATTTAAAATAAAATCCAAACTGCTCATCAAGGCCTACAAGATCCAATGCCATTTGTCCTTCATTTCACCAACTAATCACTCCCTCACTCAGTATATCAAACCATTGAATTTCTTTCCATTACTTACATACATCAAACATCTTCATAGCTTACTCTTTATAATCAGTGTTATGCCTGAATGTGCAACCCTCTCCCCTGGTCTTAACATATCTGGCTGTTTCTCATCAGATGTATGCCAAAACATCACCTGTTTGTATTTGGTGGTCATTCCAATCTAGCTAAGGCTGCTTCTTTTCTGTTCCTCTTGCTTTATTTCCTCTATGCAAATTAACACTGAAAAAATCATCATGTATTTAGGCATTCATATGTGTACTCTTTTCCTTGCCAGTCCACAAGTGAGTGAAAGACGCTTAGTCATGTCCAACTCTTTGCAACCCCATGGACTATAGCCTGCCATGCTCCTCTATTCATGAAATTCTACAGGCGAGAACACCGGAGTGGGTAGCCATTCCATTCTCCAGGGAAATCTCGACCCAGCGATCAAACCTGAATCTCCCACATTTCAAACAGTCTTTATTGTCTGAGCCACAAGGGAAGTCCCCAGGAGAGATGTTTTATCTCTTTTCACAACAGCATCCTCAGAACTTAAAACAAAGAGTAAACATAGCTAAATAGATGAACATATGTGGAAAGTCTCGTATTTTGAGCACCGCTAGACCCAACAAACAAAAAGAGAAAGCATAATGCTTCATGAAAATAATTGTTAACACAGCTTTCATACTTCCAATTTCTTTGAAAGTCTAATTATTGAAGTCATTCTAGTGTTAATTAATTTAGTACATGTACATTAACATTTTTTCCCTGAAATATTCTATATTAACAAATATTAAAAGAATCTCTGTGGGAATTTGAGTGCAAACATTGTTTCTAATGGGACTACCCATGGAGAAAATTTTATAAATCTATGTGTAAAACAATATTAATTGTACCTGCCATGAAGCAAAAACAAAATAAATAGTAGCTGTTTCTGTAACAGAATAGCTAGTTTAATAGCTTGTCCTAGATTTGCTGCTTTTTCATTTGAACATCTCTACATGGAAATGATAGCAATTAATTTAAACATTCCAGCTTCTGTAAGCTGACTTTGTTTACTCTTATAGCTTTTCAGTTAAAAAAATAAAAATAAAAGTATAGCAGAATATCATCAAAATAGATTTTTGTATGTACAGAATATCATCCAAATAGATTTTTGTGTACCAATAGTCTTCCCACAGTGG
>SJYQ01000479.1:564564-578216 GCA_006410935.1 Redunca redunca
GGTGTACATGAGTTCCCAATCCTGAACCCCCCTCCCACCTCCCACCCCATATCATATCTCTGGATCATCCCCGTGCACCAGCCCCAAGCATCCTGTATCCTGTATTGAACATAGACTGGTGATTCATTTCTTACATGATAGTATACATGTTTCAAAGCCCTTCTCCCAAATCATCCCACCCTCTCCTTCTCCCTCAGAGTCCAAAAGTCTGTTCTATACATCTGTGTCTCTTTTACTGTCTCGCATACAGGGTTATCATTACCATCTTTCTAAATTCCATATATATGTTAGTATACTGTATTGGTGTTTTTCTTTCTGGCTTACTTCATTCTGTATAATTGGCTCCATTGTGTATATGTACCACAGCTTTCTTATCCATTCATCTGCTATTTAATGTTTTTTTGTAATTAGTACTGAGCAGAAACCATTATGAAAGACCATTCAAGATGTTGTCCATTAAATATTCTATATTGCAAGTTTCTGGTTAACTTACAGTAACACAGCTGACCAAGATAAAAATGGAAGGCCAATGATCATATATATTTTAAGAGATTAAGAAGCTTATAAAAGAAAGCAATGAATTAGCATTTGTTTTAGTTTTTATTTGCATGCATAATTTACTGCTCCAGCAGTTACTATAGGTCCTATTTGTACTACTTCTAGAATAAAGGTCAGAAGTTCTTTTTTGTTCTGAGAGCATTTGAATAATAAATCTCTTGAAAAATCTGTTCAATTTTAGTGGAAAAAAAAAAAAACACCTTGAACTTTGAACTGCTGTCTGTTACAAAAATATCATGTCTAAAATTAAAATATACCTAGTAGAATGGCCAAAACCCAAAACACTGGCAGCACTAAACACCAGTGATAATATGGAGCAACAGAACTCTGATTCATTACTGGTGGGAATGCAAAGTGGTACAGCTAGTTTGGGAAGAGAGTTTTCAGTTTCTTACAAAACTAATCATACTATTACCATATGATCTAGCAATGGTGTTCTTTGGTATTTACCCAAAGGAATTGAACAGTTATATTTACACAAAAACCTGCACATGGATTTTTAGAGCAGCTTTATGTAGAATTGCCAATACCTGGAAATAACCAAGATGCCCCTCAGTAGGTGAATGGATAAATATACTATGATACATCCAGACAATGGAATATTATTTAGTGCTAAAAAGAAATGAGCTATAAAGCCATGCAAATCCATGGAGGAAACTTAAATATATATTACTAAGTGAAAAAAGATGATCCAAAAAGTCTACATACCACATGACACTAAATAGTGTATTCTGGAAAAAGCAAAAGTGTGGAAGCAATAAAAGCAAATGTAGTTGCCAGGTTTGGAGATGAAGGACTGATAAACAGGCCAAGTAAAGAGGATTTTTAGGGCATTGAAAATCTTGCCGTTTGATCCTATACAGGTATATAAATATTATTTTACATTTGTCAAAACCCACAGAATATACAAAACTAAGAGTGAGTCTAGTGAAACCATGACCTTTGGGTGATAATGTTGTATCAATGTAGATTCATCAATTTTTAGTAAATGTACTGCTGAGGAATGGTGATAGTAGAAAGGCTATGTTAGAGGGAGTGGTGAGTGGAGATAAATGAAAACACCCTACTTTCTGCTCAGTTTTGCTGTGAACCTAAAATTGCTTTAAAAAATAAGTCTCCTTATGGTTACCAGGGGGATGAATAGGAAGAAGAGATGTACAATTTGGGGAGGACATGAACACACTGCTATATATAAAATGGATAACCAACAAGGACCTACTCTATAACACATGGAACTCTCCTCAATGGTATGAGTCAGGCTGAATGGGAGGGGAGTTTGTGGTAGAATGGATACACTTGTGTGTGTGTGTGTGTATCCCTTTACTGTTCACCTGAAACTATCAAAACATTATTAATTGGCTATATACCAATACAAAATAAATTCTACTGAAAAATAAAGATTAAAAAATCATGTCTGAAATGAGTGTATGCTATAAAATATGTCTTTATCCCTTAAAAGATAATCAAATCTACGGGTCTTGGTTTATCCTGTCTGCCTCATGACCCTAAAAATATATATATCTATTAATGGTATTTTTTGAAACACATATTGTAGATTTGGCATATAATTTAATTAAATTCATACAAAATAAATAGGTCACAGTTAAGGATTAAAGAAAGATTGAGTTGTGTTAGTTTCAGAGCTATCCCGGATAAAGTAAATGGTAATGGTGTCTTCAGAGTTTCCTGCACCACGTGGTTCTTTCTGGTTATTCAAGTCGTGTCTAAAGCTCTGTGTGATTCCATAGACTGTGGCCTGCAAGGCCGTTCTGTCCATGGAATTTTCCAGGCAAGGATACTGGAGTGATTTGCCATTTCTTTCTCTGGGAGATCTTCCCCAAACAAGGATCAAACTCATGTCTCCTGCATTGGCAGGTGGATTTTTTTTTTACCACTGAGACACCAGGGAAGTCCTTCATAGTAAAGCATATGATGTTTCAAAACACCATGAAATGTATGATTAATTCATCCATTCTTTATGTAATCAACAACTAGCAACATAAGCTTAGATAGCACTTGACAGCTGACAGAGTGTGTTCACATAGTGTTTTATCACTTTTTCTTTAATCAGAAGCCACTCAATTTTAGGTTGCAGGTCACAGACTTTTTGGATAGGTGAGAAACTGAAGCTGAAAGATAATTTATGTTTGATATCAAACAGTTAACAATTGTAAAAACTGCATTCAGATCTAGAATTTCTTTTTTACTGTTTTACTTCTTGGAAACAATCAGAAGTCTTGATATATACCTGAGAACTATCTTAAAGACCACGAAATTTCAACAGACTAAAATTAAGCTGGTAATGGTTTATATTACTGAGAATACTGAGTTGAGTATTCTTATAATCTTCTGATAAAAATGGTAAAATTCTATTGGGAAGCAATTTGAAAATATATGATTTCATTTTAAATTTCAACTCAGTTATTTTTTTTCTTAGTAATAAGTTATTTATTTTTGTCACTATTCTGACAATAACACAGCTGAATTCGTGGTTTGTTGTTGTTAGTCACTAGTCATGTCCAATTCTTTGTGACCCCATGGACTTCAACTTGCCAGGCTTCCTTGTCCTTCACTATCTCTCAGTGTTTGCTCATAGTCATGTCCATTGAGTCGATGACACCATCCAAACATCTCATCCTCTGTCACCCATTTCTCTCTCCTGCCTTCAGTCTTGCCCAGCATCAGGATCTTTTCCCGTGAGTTGGCTCTTTGCATCACATGACCAAAGGAGCGAAGCTTCAGCTTCAGCTTCAGCTTCAGCCCTTCCAGTGAACATTCAGTGCTGATTTCCTTTAGGACTGACTGGTTTGATCTCCTTGCTGTCTAAGTGACTCTCAAAAGTCTCAGTTCAGTTCAGTCAAGAGTCTAGAAACAATCTAAAAATAAAAGAATGATTAGTTGAATCAAAGATGGACTATTATGCAGCCATATAATTTGATAATTCTGTTTTAAAGAATTTATAGTGATATCAAAATGCAATTTTGGGGGAAAATATGAAATAACATGTTAACAATAAATAATTCTAAATCCTCTATTGCAATGACTATGAATTGAGACCCCAGTTCCAGAGTGCCTGAGCATATAGTCTATATTTGGTTGTTGCTACCTCTGTGGTGCCAAGAAGCTTACATAACTTCTGTGTGCCTCAGTTTGTTCAACTGTGAAATGGACAAAATAGTAGGATATATTGCTCAAGTCGTGAGAATTGAGGAGAGGATAGTCATAAATATTTGAAAGAGTGAAAGTATTAGTTGGTCAGTCGTGCCCTACTCTTTGTGACCTCATGGACTGCAGCCAATCAGGTTGCTCTGTCCATGGAACTCTCCAAGCAAGAATACTGGAGTGGGTTGCCATTCCCTTCTCCAGGAAATCTTTCTGACCTAGGGTTTGAACCCAGGTCTCTTGCATTGCAGGCAGACTGTATAACATCTGAGCCAACAGGGAAGATCCAATAGCTGAGAAATGTTCTCAGAACATAGTACACTTACTTATTATTTTCACTTCATGAACTGAGAGTACTGTTACTTTAACTCTGTCAGATTTCCTTTCCAGAAACCAGAGGAAACTGTCCCTAAATTCACTTACCAATTCTAAATCTCTTTCCTTTTCCCACTTGTAATTACCCCTGAAAACTATTTCAAAAATAAGGAGAAAAGAAAAAAGACCTTTCTTGAGTTAGCATCTCGAAGTTTATAATCAACACTGCGGGCTACAAAGATACCAGGAATGATGACTATGCCAAGAAGTGTCCTAAAGTCTCAGGTCTTTAACTAGAGTGAGGGACAGTGGCTGTGTTATCTGTCCGCTGGGCCTTCACGGCCACCTTAGCTCTTAGCCCCTGACTTAACCTCTGCTCTAGTTTGAATATTCCTATAGGTGTTTCCTTTATCCACTCTCAGGCCCAGTTTGGGATTAACATTTTTTAACTACTCCTCTCTCTTCTGTTGTCTTGGGCAGTTTATAGACAGTCAAACAGACCTACAATCTAATAGTAGTTCTTTCTACTTCCTACTTTTCTCACAAATATAATACTTTGTGAAAAACTGATATAGTTATGTGGATGTGACTGAGGGCTGTGGGAAGCATGTGAACTTATTTATTTTATATCCAACCCCTTTCTACCTTTTGTACCTTTGTGAAATTTTGAAATGTTCTCCAATGAATATGTCTTGCATTTGTAATAATAAAAGAGGCTATAAAATGAAAGTCTTATAAACCTTTTAGAGGAGAGAATTAGCAATTATCTTCTTTACAGTAGCATTATATTTTCTGATCTTCCTTAGGGTTACTATAGAGACATGCTGAATTATATGGTCCCTCAAATACAAAGTGCTTTTCAGTGTTTACAAGCTATATTTAAGGGATGCCCCAGTGAAATGCAGCTTCACTTAGGGTGATATTTTACAATAACTCTCTGCCAGAATGGTGCAACAGGAATAGAAGCACCAGAATTATACACTTTGCTCATATGTGACTCAAGGTGTATAAACACATATGGGTAAAAACACTAATCTAGCATCAATTTTAGAGTTTTCCCTTAGAGAGCAGTTATTTTCATCTGTACACTCATTCTTCTTTTAAACTTGGTATGCAAGTACGCACTATTTCCTGAGTGAATATGGATATACATCTGCTTCAAGGGGACATATGTACGCAGTTGCTAAAGACTGCAGCTATGCGTACTCATATTTGGCAAGGCATCTGGGTGGATTTATTTTACCTAATTTAACTGCAAAATGTGTGTTTCACTTGAATTTGTGAATATTTAAATCAATTGCAAGCTCTTGATCCTGCCTTGACTTAGGATTGATGACATTATACATTATTTTTCATAGTTACATTTGAAAATATTAGGGGTGAGTTATTGTGTATTTTGACTGTATATATTCAAGGAAATATCACTTATTTATTGTTAAAGACCATGATATTTAAAAAAAAGAATGATTTTAAAACAGAGGTGTCATAACATGGCTTCATGTGAGACTGCAAGAAGTGGAGTAGCTTAAAGATGTGCAAGATACCAGCACACACACACACACACAAACACACGACTCCATGTCTCAGGTTATTTATAAGACAAAATCATACTGATCCCATATCCCATGTCAGGCAATCTCATTGTTGCTGGGGATGCAGGGATGCACAAGATATATTAGTGACTTCTAGGAGCTCCTAGGGCAGGAGAGAAACAGATAAATAAGTAGAGCCCAACTGGGTAGATTTTATGATGCATGCTCCAATAGTATCAAAATGGTGAGAGAAAACGCTCAAGGGTATAATCATAAGACAAAGGGTGATGGGCATGTGTCTCTAAAAAACCTGTCCACAGAAGACTCATTTTGGAGATGTCACAAAAGTCATTCCATTCCATTTCACCTTATTCTCCATAAATGCTAGTGGTAAGGCAGCAGCACATGGGTGGAGAAACACACACAGACTGCATTGTCTCAGCATCTGAAGTGTTTTTGTTGAGGGTGAGGGGATGAGCTGAGAGACTGACATATATACACTATTGATACTATGTATAAAACAGGTAACTAATGAGAGCTTACTGCAGAGCACAGGATCTCTACTCAATGCTTTGTCGTGACATAAATGGGAAGGAAATCCAAAAGAGAGATGTTTGTAAACATATATAGCTGATTCACGTTACTGTACAGCAGAAACTAATGCAGTGTTGTAAATCAGCTATACTCTAATAAAATTAATTTTAAAAATAAGGTGGTGTTGAAAGTGCAGTTGAGAGGCTGCTATGCTTCTTTGAGCCCACATGGCCCTGAGAAGATTCAGTGAAGCAAGTGTCTTCAGATGAAGCTCTAGCAGCCAACCAGCCTGCTGTCTATTACAGGAAACACCCAATAAGCGTGTTGTTGACATGGAGAGAAAAAAGCTGAAGTCTAAAGTATGCACAGAGCACTGGGAGAAGCACAGAGAATTGAGTAACTGCCCTCATAGGACGGGTTTGTCCAATAAACGTTTAAACTATATGATGCATCTTGGTTTTAGATACATTAATATAAAATGGTATTTTAGGGTTGAAGAAGTTGTGAAATTAAAAGTGCTCATAAAGAGTATGAAAAATCTTACTAGGTATAGAAGATAGGCTTTTATCTGTTAAGATAACAGCAAAGTTATGAAATCTAAGAAAGGGCATACACCTTTCTAAGAAAGATAATTATTTTGTGATTGCATTGGGGATACAAATGTGTATTTACACGGTACANACCAAAAAAGGATTTTTATTTGTCATAAAAGCTGTTATGATTTCTTCTCTTAGCAGTTTTACAATAAACAATAAGGCATTGTTAACTATACTCATCATATTATATGTTCTGTTCAGTTCAGTTCATTTCAGTCGCTCAGTCATGTCCGACTCTTTGCGACCCCATGAATCGCAGCACGCCAGGCCTCGCTGTCCATCACAAACTCCCGGAGTTCACTCAAACTCATGTCCATTGAGTTGGTGATGCCATCCAGCCATCTCATCCTCTGTCGTCCCCTTCTCCTCCTGCCCCCAATCCCTCCCAGAATCAGGGTCTTTTCCAATGAGTCAGCTCTTTGCATGAGGTGGCCAAAATATTCGAGTTTCAGCTTCAGCATCAGTCCTTCCAATGAATGCCCAGGACTGATCTCCTTTAGGATGGACTGGTTGGATCTCCTTGCAGTCCAAGGGACTCTCAAGAGTCTTCTCCAACACCACAGTTCAAAAGCATCAATTCTTTGGCACTCAGCTTTCTTCACAGTCCAACTCTTACATCCATACATGACCACTGGAAAAACCATAGGCTTGACTAGACAGACCTTTGTTGGCAAAGTAATATCTTGGCTTTTGAATATACTATCTAGGTTGGTCATAACTTTTCTTCCAAGGAGTAAGCGTCTTTTAATTTCATGGCTGCAGTCACGGTCTGCAGTGATTTTGGAGTTCCAAAAAATAAAGTCTGACACTGTTTCCACTGTTTCCCCATCTATTTGCCATGAAGTGATGGGACCAGATGCCATGATTTTAGTTTTCTGAATGTTGAGCTTTAAGCCAACTTTTTCACTCTCTTCTTTCAACATTCACCACCACCACCTACCTCTGGTAACCACAAATCTGATCTCTTTTCCTCTGAGTTTGTTTTGGGGTTTTGTTTTGTTTCTATGTTCCAAATATAAGTGAGATCATTCAGTGTCTGTCATTCTCTATTTGACATATTTCACTTAGCATAATGCTCTCAATGTCCATTCATTTGTTAAAAAGGGCAGGGTTTCCTCTTTTATGGCTGAATAATATTCAATGCAATTATTGTCATATGTATTATATATATATGTGTGTATATATATGTATGTATGTTTATTGCAGCTTCTTTATTCATTCATCTGTCAGTGGACACTTGAGTTGTCTCCATATCTTGGTTATTGTAAGTAATGCTGCAATAAACACTGAGTACAGATATCTCTTTAATAATCATTTTCTATTTAAAGAAAGAAAACATCCATTATAAGTACAAGTTGTAGACATGTTTTGGGTGAGAACTAATTATTTCAGCTCCTCTCTCTCTATTATTCCATGATCTGAGTTACTAGAGGAAGTTGCAACCTGCAGCTGTTTCTTCCCATTCAAGAGAGGAAAGAAGAAAGGACACAATCAAAGAAGGTTTTTATCAGAATGGGAGGCCAGCTCCTGCATTTAATAGAAGTAATAAGACTCTTGTGTTGGTAGACATTACATCATTTAAAACCCACAAAATTTCTTTGAAATTGATGATAATATTGCATTCATATGGATATGAATTTGGAGACCAAGTCTGAGACAAATGGATTCTCAAGTCCAAGGTCACACAGCTAATAAGTAGGGGAGGCAAGAATCTAAACTCTTTCTGGAAACCATGTAGAGTCAGCTAAGTCTTAAAAAAAAAAAAAAAAAAAGTGAAATAGTGCACATTATTTGAAGAACTATAAATTATTCCTTTTTGCTGTTTCCCTCAAGAAAGGTATCTAAATTCCTGCTTCCTCCTGCACTGGGCAAAGTAAGAAAAGAAATTGTGGTCCACAGAGAGGAATGTTTTATGACACCAGGCTGAGGGAACAGTCTCCACAAGACTCAATTCAGCCTCAAGACTGGGGGTGAGGGTTCTCAGGATCACTTTCACTTCAGATCAGCTGGCTACAAATTTGAGAGTCCCAACAACCATCTTAAGGTTTGGTAATTCACTGGAACAACTCACAGGGCTCAATGAAAGCAATATATTTGCATTTACAAAGCATTATAATGAAAGGATACCAATTAAATTCAGCCAAGGGAAGAAACGTATAGGGCAGGACTGGGAGGGACCATAATGGTGAAGAATACGCTTGCCAGCGCAGGAGACATAAGGGGCATGTTTTGACCCCTGCATCAGGAAGATCCCCTGGAGGAGTGCAAGGCAACACTCTCCAATATTCTTGCCTGGAAAATCCCATGGGCAGAAGAGCCTGGTGGGCTACAGTCCATAGGGTCACAAAGAGGCAGACAGTCAGTCAGACTTGGCATGCATGCAGGAGGGGTCTACAAACAAATCTTCCAGCCATCTTCTGTCTGGAGCATCAGAATGCTTTACCTCCTCTCAACCATGATGTTTGAAAATATGCAGAGAATATTGTAAACCAAAGACCACCCAAGCTTTTGATGTCTAGAATTTCAGCTGGGGTTTGACACATACAACCTGCTTTCATGACTTTTAATCTCTAACCTCTCCCAAAAGTTTGGGTTAATATATGTGCTCTCTAAAATCTCCCATCACAACTTACGTTATTAGATTGTCTGGTGGTCTATGACCTAGCAAAACAAAGATACTCTTTCCAGAATGATATCCCAGGAGTCTATAGATCAACTCACAATAACTAAAGGCTTGCATTATTCACTGCACAATGTCATATAAATTTTACTTAAGGAACTAATATGTATAATCCTTTTAAAATTTTAACATTTATTCTTTGAAAAAATACCCAGTGAAGTATAAATTATAAGAACAACAACAAAAATCTCCGTAAAGCACTTACCATCATTAAAGTACTAGAGCTCTCACATTACAGGGAGAGGGTGATGAGGGTGGATTGAAAGAATGGTATGATTTTTAGATCTTTATTTACTATTCTATTTTTTGGGGACAAAGCACGCTATAGCTTCTTGTAATCTACATTGTATAACTGGTTACTTACATTATTTTCTAAAGACCTAAACAGATGTTCTTTTCAGGGAATGGAAATTGAGGGTTTGCTGATTTTGAATAATTTTCTCAATAAATGTGTATCTGATAAACATATATTAGCTCAAATAGCCATTCTTAAAATGCAGGATGCAGTCAAAACATGAAAAACTTAGTTGTCTCTAGGGCTCTGCTTGTGAATTAAACACACAAATATTTTATGAAAAACCCAAATGATAGAAAACTCTCAGTTTAAATAGAATTTCCTCTGTGGTATATGTCTATTTTTCTTGATGGATACACACTAAGTCTTTTAGGCAATTTCAGGAAAAATATTAATATTTACACAAAAAGATCTATATTAATGTTTAGACAAAACGATCTATATTAAAGAATATTAGAGCATTATATGGGACTGAGCAGGAGGTATTTCTCTGATTGCCAAAACCATGAAGCATTGTATGATTTGGTCCCTTTGAATCAGTTAGAAACCTGCCCCTTAACCCCATCTTACATGCTTTAGCAGATAATGCAAATATTTATTCCAGAGACAGCAGTCCTCCAAGAAATGAATTCTAGGAAACAGCTTCTGCCCAAATTAAATATCTACCTAACATTTCTAAATGTAGGAGAACTGGGTTTGATCCCTGGGTTGGGAAGATCCCCTGGAGAAGGGTACAACAACCCGTTCCAGTATTCTTGCCTGGAAAATTCCATGGACAGAGGAGCCTGGCGGGCTACCGTCCATGGGGTCACACGGAGTCATACATGACTGAGCATTCACGCATGCCACCATTTTAAACTTGCCCGGTATTTTGGGTCACATTTGCACATCCTTCCTTCTTTAGGGTGTATTCTCCAGTTACCCATATCCTCAATTCACTCTTCATCAGTCTCTCAGTAAAAGCTCAGCTCCTATATTCCCTCTGATTCCCATAGTATTTTGGTTTTCACTTCTAATAACCTACCATTGCATTGAGTTGTACCTATCTCAGTGCATCAGTTTCTGCTTTGAACTCTGAGAATAACATATTCTCATTTATCCCTTTCTATTATTGGCTCCTAAAACAATCACAGTGCTTTTTACAGACCCAAAAGGCAATAAGTAATTGATGAATCGGTGAATATATGACATAACTAACACTTTCACAAGGTTTTTATCAAAGATGCATTCTTCAGATGGAAATGACTTCTTGTTCTTCAATAAGCTGAATAAATAATATCAAATTATAACTTCTGAAAATATGCTTAGGCAGCTGAGTTAATCAAATTATATTCCTCAGAGAAACTAAAGAGAGGGATTATTAACAAGATTTTTTAGATTTACTGATTAATATCAGATGTCTCAAATAATACTGTGATTTTTATGGTTTAATTTTTACAAGCATTTGAGTGCCTGTGCTGCTGATTAAAAAGGAATTTAGATGCTCCAGATAACAGATGTCCAGGATGGCAAAGTTAATGCTATATCAAAAGAAAGTTTGGAAACATAACTTGTACTTTACCCAAACAGAAATGCAGTTTTCTTACACATGGGACAGACTTTCCAGGGCTGGTGATTAGGGTTGGCATTTCTTCTAAAAGAAGATTTGAATATTACAGCTACTCAAAATATTCCATGTTCAACCCATTTGATTTCAAACAGCCTGAGAAAGATCGCTTTGGCCTGACTACTTTGTTGGAACCAGTTTCATGAAATGAATGGACTTCAATATGTTTACTAAAGAACATCACATTTAAAACATTAATTATCGCAATGTTAGGTGGGACTTTTGTGGTAAATATGCTGTTCCATGTACAGTGTGGCAGCAATGAGGTCTTTAGTAGGGCATGGTAATTTAAAAGTATATGAGTTATCCCAGTTTTAAGTTAAACTTTTTTCTCTTCTTTCTTTTTTTCTATACATATGTACCAAAAAGTTCTAACTGCTTCTTAAATGAACCACCATCAGATAAGAGAGTTTATCTTTTAATTATTTTGCTCAAAAAATCAGTACAATAATTGAACATCAGTAATATATGGGATAGGCTGGATGTCAAGCAAGAAGAGCTATTCTTATTCTATGGAGCATAAACATCTTCTTATGACACACCCACGCATGCCAGAAAGGAGAAGGCAATTGCACCCCACTCCAGTACTCTTGCCTGGAAAACCCCATGGACAGAGGAGCCTGGTAGGCTGCAGTCCATGGAGTTGCTAAGAGTCAGATACAACTGAGCGTCTTCACTTTCACTTTTCACTTTCATCCATTGGAGAAAGAAATGGAAACCCACTCCTGTGTTCTTGCCTGGAGAATCCCAAGGACAGGGAGCCTGGTGGGCTGCCGTCTATGGGGTCTCACAGATTCGGACACGACTGAAGTGACTTAGCAGCAGCAGCAGCATGCCAGACAATGAGAAACTCCCTCATCATGCTGAGGTATTCCGTTTAGAAAATAACCTAAATAAATACTTTGAAGAGAAAGTTTAGGCTCTGAGGACCTGTCAACTGATGGTCTGATTAGAATCAGATGCTTGGAGTGCTGTACATGCAAAACAGACAAACAAAAAGATCTAGCAGAAATGAGGACAATGCAAAGAGAACCAACTGTTGTTTGAATGCTGGATTTTCAGTTGAAGGAATGGATTGGGACAATATAGAAATAGCCATGTGTAATATGAAAAGATAACTCATTACTGAAGAAATTAGGCAGTAGAAATGAAGGAGATGGATTGAATTTTATTCCTAGAATAGCATATTGAGGAATAGGGCAACAGCAATCAGATGAGTCCCAGGTTTAAAATACTAAATATGAATACTGACTTAATCCCATGAGTGAGAATGAAAAAACTGTATACGTCTAACCTTGAAGATATGTTGGTTCTAGCATTATAATTGCCAGAAGCCCTGGAATGTGCAGAAGTGGGGTTTTGATGGTCAGGATAAATAACCTGACTTTTGGGTTACACAAGAAGTAAGAAAAGGATGTTGTAGGACCAAGCAATAGAATGAAAAATTGTATCCAGTAGTACAAACACACCCTCTTCCATCTTCTATCTGTCCATCATGTCTATACGTCATGAAAATACACACACACACACACACACACACACACACATATATACATACACACACAGAACCTTGTAATATTACATGTATCCCTTAGATCAGATCAGATCAGATCAGTCGCTCAGTCATGTCCGACTCTTTGTGACCCCATGAATCGCAGCACACCAGGCCTCCCTGTCCATCACCAACTCCCGGAGTTCACTCAAACTCACGTCCATCGAGTTGGTGAAGCCATCCAGCCATCTCATCCTCTGCCGTCCCCTTCTCATCCTGCCCCCAACCCCTCCCATGTATCCCTAGTGTATACCCAAAAATACTTACGGAGTGGATACTGGGTGTTAGTCATTTTCCAAACCACTTCCCATCTGTCAGCTCACTTAATCTTTCTGCTTATTGTTCTCATTTTACAGATGAGGAAAACAAGGCAGAAAGGTTAAAGAATTAGCCTCGGGCCCTATGATGAATAAGATGTGGAGCAGAGATTTGGATCCAAATGTGGGGATCTTAACTGTTTTCCTCTGATGTGAGCCAAGTGACCACAGTGTTCTATTGTTAGCATCCCCAGGCACTAAAATGGAACTCATTACAAAATAGGTTGTAAATCAAACAGCTGAATTTAATAGAAAATTTTAAAGGAGTTTCCAAATGTTCATTTACAGTTATTTAAATATATTCTACAATATCCATTTCTTCCAAGAGTTTGTATGGTATTGGGAGAAGTAGTATATTACTTATTCATTGGGAAAATGATTTCTGGACAGTCATAGCTTGTTTGTTTATTTTGGTGCAAATCCTATTTTCTTCTCTTATTAGCTTTGTGACATTAAAAACATAATGTAAACTTCATTATGACTTAACTGTCCCCTTCTAATGTGT
>SJYQ01000479.1:578259-597308 GCA_006410935.1 Redunca redunca
AAGGACCTATTAATGTATACCTCATAAGGTTAATGTAAGAAATAGAATGATATGTATAAATTTTTAGAGCATTGTCTGCCATAGAGGAAGCTATCAAAAATGTTATTTTTAAACCATACTTATATTAAAGGAAAAATTTAAGATGCTGAGAAAAAAATAGACGTTTTTACCATATTACTTGCTCAATGGTCCAGGTCTGTGGTCCCTAAACTGATTGCCGAAAGACCTTTTACTGATTAAAGCAAATGTCAAAGGAAGATTTTTGATAACTGAGCAACTTGTAAATTCTATTTTATATTTTTAATCAACCTAAAAGGATAAGAAACCTGCAACTCTAATAGCTGAACCCATTTGTGTCAGCACAAATGAATATATGAATTTTTGGGTGTAGTATTTGCAATTATATTTCTGTGCCAAAGCATTGAAAAATAATTGTTATTTACCAATTTAAGATATTTTATCCACTATATTATCATGGCAGGCATATGTACTTAAAATATTTATGAAGTAAGATTTAATTTGGACTCACAAAAGTATTGCATACTAATGAAGTGAATATTTGAAAAGGTGGATCTTAAATAGTAAATTTCAGTTCAAAAACTGCAAGTTCACCTTAGCCTTAGGGATTCAGTTTTCTGATAATGCCCTAAGGTATTCCATTCAGAGATACAAAGATATTCCTTCTGTATCATCAGGCTTTTATTTCTAGTGTTTTCAGAAAATCAATCAACTATTAATTTATNAAACATATTTTAGTTTTTATTTAAAAATAGAGTACATTGACAAATTATTTAGGAAAATTAATGTAAAAATTTTCCCGAGTCTTCATGTATGGAAAATCATCTTTCATTCAGTATAGAGTCATTTACCAGGAATTTATATTTCTAGACATAGATAGATTTACATGTTGTTTTAATGCTTTATGACAAGACTTGCTTCTTAGTGAATTTCCAGGAATATTTAAAGGCAAAAACAAATAAAACTATATTTCTTTCCTAAGGATGGATTTTGTTTATTCAAAGATAAGATCCTTTTGAAGTCTATTTTGTTTGTGGATTGCTGAACTTTTAAAATTAGTGTTAGGTTTACATATAGAGTGGCAAACACTCCATAGGACTCTTTCCACTCCCTATGATTTCATATAAATTCATTTAATCTTCCACCATGGTTTGGTGTCTAGAATCTATTATAGATACTCAGATTCCTGATATATTCCCATTACTTTACTTTGACCTTATCAAATGCCAGATGACACTGTAACATATATTTTCATTGTTAAAACCTCCTTTATTATATATATTTATTATTATTATGTATATTTTATTATTGCCTCTTTATTATAAGTTTTGTTTTTTATCATTTGATTTTTCTTCTGGATATTCTCAGTTTTACAAATGATTGGGAAAGCACTATGATAAAGAACACTGTGTAGTGCCCTACGGGATAATCACACAACTTAAGATGAAGACCTTTGATTCTAGGTAGTCTAACTGACGCAGGACATTCATACATGATGTATAGTTACTAAAGAAATATTAAGGAAATGATATATATAATGTTGCCAGTAATTTTCAAATATTTCAGTTTTAACCATAAAAATCCTGGGAAGTTATCATTAATCTTACTTTTTGAAGGCCATGAGCAGATCCTTTTAAATGCCAAAAACCTGGTAGGAACAGCTTTTCCAGCCCACATACCATGCCCTTTCCATTGAGGGTATCAACTAGAATAAGCAAAAGGCCAGCTATTGTGAGGAAGCTTTGAAACTTCTTGGTTCTGTGATGGGAGGATGTGAATATTTTATTTCTGGTTGTAGTTTCTCCTTTGTAAATTATAAGTTCAATTGCATCTGAAGCCAGAAGAAGCCATTTTCATACTGTGTGCATTAGGCAAAAATCCTTTCACCCAAAGGCTGTGGTAACTAACATCAGGTAATTTTAAGGAAGTCAACTCATTGGTCCTATGTAGAAACCATATTCTGAAAATCACAATGTAGTTCAGTTGTCAGCAGCCCTTACCATCCGAGCTCCTGAGACTGATGGTATGTCTTTTTTTCCTGTTAGAATCTGAACAGCACACGTGTGGAAGGACAATTTTAAATGTGACGCATAAAAAATTGTTTTGAAAGTCAACCGTTACTTTAAATAAACCTAAATATATTTTATAACTCTTGACTCACATGCAGACCAGATTTGGAAATTAAAATGAAGAGAGTGAAACATAACATATATTAAGTTCTCAAAGTCGAAGCTAGTAACTTGAGATATCTGAGTTAGTTGTTTTGTATTTTTTAAATCAATTTGAGTTCTAAACTGGTTAGGAAAGAAAGTGGACTGTGAAATAGAAACAAAAAATATAAGTGATAATAAATAGAAGATTATTTCTCTTTCTTGTAACAGTCTGAACTTAAGCCACCCAGTTAAGCTTGTATTCCTCAGGAAACTCAGCTGCTTGTATTTAATTGTATCATCTTTTCTAGGGTATGAACTTTATCCTTATGATCTAAGGTAACTCACCAGTGCTATGTTCCCACTGACCAGAAATCCTATGTATCAGTGTAAGCACACCTAAATGAAAAGTAACTAGAAGATATAGACTCTACTCCAGTGTGGCTATCTATCAGTGAAAATAAAAAGGATTGATGTTTCTATTATTATCTTAGAAATGCAACTCTTGGTCTCTGTCATGGGCTCAATGGTCCAAGCTCTCTGTTTTGTTCCAAACATTTTTTTTTTCAACTGGATAAATAATTTACTCCAGTGGTAATCTATCAGTATTACATGAGCTTCTACTTTTTGATGGATTATTCATTTTTTACTTACATCTCTTCTGTAGAGGTGGCTCTGTGTACATTCTTTAACTTCATTGAGAATGCTCTGTGATTAATTTTTATAAATAGTCCATTTATGTAAGAGAAGAATGAGTACTCTCTACTGTCTTGGTACAGAAATGCTCATAGGTCAAGATCATTATTTGTGCATTTAACTGGCACACATTTAAATACTATTTCCTTTTCATTTGATTGAAAAATTAATGAATGATAACATTATATCCTCTGTTAAAATCAAGGATCGCTCAGCTTATCCCTGTAATTGCATCAATTTTTGTTGTACATATTTTTTAGGTCATTTGTTAGTACATACATATTTTAAATTTCTGTATATTTCTACCTACTTTTATGCACTCCTTTGTGCCAAATAAAGCTCTTTAAATTAAAGTCTATTTATCTTCTTCTGGTGATTGTTGTTATTTGCTTGAGTTACCATTTTTCCATTATTTGCCTTCCCTAGATCTCATGAAGACCAGCTTGTATTGAACAGTTCTTAGCACACTCCTGTGCCTCTTAGGGCCACATGAGGCCTGGAAGTGGTTGACCATCTTTCTTGACTTCTATTGCTGGGAACATTTTTTCTCCATCCACATCTTCATATTTGAGTGTCCTTCTTTGTGTTTAGGTCTCAGTTTAAGCTCCCACTTGCTGGTATAGAAGACCTGTTCCCTTTCTTCTTGGGACCACGAATCTAAGCTCTCTGCTTAGAAATACAGACAAGCGACCTCAGAGTGGCAGCAATTTTTGGGCAGATTGCATATTGTTATCCAACTCCTGCTGACTTTGTCATTTCTGAAGTACTTTCCTAAATTTCTTGCAACTCCAATTGTATACACATATTTCTCCAGCATTTCAAGGTATTTTAATTTTCATCTCTAAGATAGCTGATCTTTATTAATGTCAAAAGCAGTTTGATGATGACAAATGGTAGTCTACATTTAAAATAACTACTTCTACATTTATATGATACATATGATTTTTCTTGTATTTTTTTCACACTAAATATCTCTTGTCTGTGTCTTTACTAAATTCTAAAAATTATCCTACCACTCAGTTGTGTCTGATTCTTTGCAGCCCTATGAACTCTGGCCTGCCAGGCCCCTCTGCCAATGGCATTTGCTCAGGAATACTGACGTGGGGTGCTATTTCCTACTTTAAGGGATCTTCCCGACCCAGGAATTGAACATACATCTCTTGTGTCTCCTGCAATAACAAGCAGATTCTTAGCCACTAGCACCACCTGGGAGGCTCAGTCCTAGCATAGGAAAATCCTAGCAGAGCTCTGGTGGGCTACAGTCCAGAGCGTCACAAAGAGTCAGACAGGACTGAAGTGACCTAGGATAGATGGACCTTATCAAAACGAACCTAAATAACTGACTCCATGCCCACAGCCTCCATTACTTCCAAGGCCATAGTCTGTGCTCCAGCCACACTGACCTGAAAATTTCCATGCCTCCTTCTATCACAGTCTTTTCGCATGTACCATACAGCTATAACCCTTCCCTTGTTGTTAAGTTACTAAGTTGTATCCAGCTCTTTGTGACCCAATTAACTGCAGCACTCTAGGCTTTCCTGTCCTTCACTTTCTCTTGCAGTTTGCTCAAACTCATGTCCACTGAGTCAATGGTACCATCCAGCGACCTCATCCTCTGCCATCCCCTTCTCCTCCTGCCTTCAATCTTTCCCAGCAATGCTATTCCTTCCCTAGTAATGCTTTCCCTTCCCTTTCAGGCAACCCTTCAGTCTCCTTGTGGTGAACACTTTTTCAAAGGAAACTCCGCCAACCTCCCTTACCTTATCCAATTAATTATAATTTCTCAGTATAACTGCAGAGATCTTAGAACAATTGTTAATTCATGTTTCTGTTAATATAGGCTTGAGAGAATTTATTTCTCTGTGTGTACATGTTTATTTTGATTAAGAATATTGTGAAGAGAGGGTTCCAGTGTGTCCAGTTTAACTTTCTATCTCTAAACCCCCTCATAGTGCCTAGTACAGGGTGAAGAGTTAATATATATCTGTTTCATAAATGAACTATNTTTTTTTACTGAAATTCTCAAAAAGTATAGTTTCCTCAGGAAAACACTAAGTTTTTTTGGAAGGTTCACTCAATATGATGGTTCTGTTGTTTTATTGTTTTTGTTGTTGGTTTTATTGTTTTATTTTTCCTGTGAGTTAAATACACCATTTCTTCCTTCCATAACCTTAATGTCTAAAATGCAGATGGAAGATGATACACAGAAATAATTTTAAAAAATGATATTGGAGACAAAGTTGAATGTTGAAATAATGGTGCAATCCTAGTTAATGTTAGCTATCATTTCAACAGAGAAAACGTTTCTTTCCTGTTATTATTGAATATGAAAATTTCCGGAAAAATATAAAGAATGTAATTTGCACAAATAATTGCATTAGCACAGTGAATGGGGTATTAACAATTAGTCTGTATGTTCAACATGAAAATTGTTTGGCAGAGTTTTAATTGAAGGGATTTATGCATGTTTAGTCGGAGAAGGCAATGGCGACCCACTCCAGTACTCTTGCCTTGAAAATCCCATGGACGGAGGAGCCTGATAGGCTACAGTCCATGGGGTCACGAAGAGTAGGACACAACTGAGCGACTTCACTTTCACTTTTCACTTTCATGCATTGGAGAAGGAAATGGCAACCCACTCCAGTGTTCTTGCCTGGAGAATCCCAGGGACGGCAGAGCCTGGTGGGCTGCCGTCTGTGGGGTCACACAGAGTCGGATATGACTGAAGCGACTTAGCAGCAGCAGCAGCCTGCATGCCTGTTTAGTAGGCTTAACGCTGAATTTTCTTGAATCACTCTGCTGTATAATGTGGGTGAGGTGTGATTAGGATGTAGTAAGGCCAATTCATAGCAGAGCGTCCAAAATGAGGGTCTAGATGTGTGTTAAGTGTGACTGGGACACTACTAGAGAAAACTAGTATCTGTGCAGAAAAGATACTCTACAGTTACTTATTTCTGGGATAGATTCTAGAAATGAGCTTATCTTGTTCTTGCTGAAATCCATTTAGTTATGCAGAATGTAATGAGATATGACAGTGGGATTTTCTTCCTCTTTCAGATTAGTGGTGAAAAACAAAGGGATATAATGTGACCACATATTATAGAGAAATTAAAACCTCAGTATCTCTGGATTTGATGACCAAGAACAGCATTTAAGTTAATAAATTTGATGCAATAATTCAAATAGTAAAACTTTAATGTGATGAAGATCTATAGAGAGAGACTCTCATTGTAGCAATATTTATACAATAATAGTAATATATTAAAAACACATATGTGCATAAATGAGGGCTTTCCCAGTGGCTGAGCAGTAAAGAAGCCCCTGCAATGCAGAAGGTGCAAAACAGGGTTATATCCCCAGGTTGCAGAAATCCCCTGGAGAAGCGCATGACAACCCACTCCAGTATTCTTGCCTGAAAAATCCCGTGAACAGAGAAGCCTGGTGGGCTACAGTCCATTAGGGTTATGGAGAGTGAGAAGCAACTGAGCAAACAAGCACAAATAAGTGAAGGATTAACCAAATTACAATGCATTAAATAACTTAAACATTATATAGTGTTAAATATAACATTTTCTAATGCATAAAAGAATTTAAAGTGAAGAGACAAGATTTAAAATTCAATTTGGAATGTGAAACCAAGAAAACAAACTATTGAAAAGTGTAAACAGAATGTTATCTTTATTAAAGATAACCAAGGGAGTAATAACTTCAACTACATGATAATATAAAAATTTAAAAACACATAAGAGACATATTTTAAAAGACACAAAATATGTAGAAATCAAATAGCATGGGTGTCTGTACATGCTAGTGAAAATTTAATTTAATTTAGACTCCTTTAGAACTAACCAGTTGAGTCAGCTATACTTTAACTCAAAAGTATTTCTTAATGCCCCAGGTTCAGTTAATTCTTTGAGATAAAAATTATGTAATAAACATTTTTCAGCTATCTGAAGTCTTTCAAAAATTAAATGATGTAAATAATATATACCACTAGACCATTCAGGTATGACCTAAATCAAAACCCTTATGATTATACCATGGAAGTGACAAATAGATTCAAGGGATTAGATCTGATAGACAGAGTGCCTGAAGAACTATGGATGGTGGTCCCTGACATTGTACAAGAGGCAGAGATCAAGACCATCCCCAAGAAAAAGAAATGTAAAAAGGCAAAATGTTTGTCTGAGGAGGCCATACAAATAGCTATGAAAAGAAGAGAAGTGAAAGGCAAAGGAGAAGAGGAAAGGTATACCCATTTAAATGCAGAGTTCCAAAGAATAGCAAGCAGATATAAGAAAGCCTTCCTCAGTGAACAATGCAAAAAAATATAGGAAAACAATGGAAGGGGAAAGACTAGACATCTCTTTAAGAAATTTAGAGATACCAAGGGCATTTTTTGTGCAAAGATGGACACAATAAAGGACAGAAATGGTATGGGCATAACAGAAGCAGAAGATATTAAGAAAAGAGGGCAAGAATACATGGAAGAACTATACCAAAAAAAATCTTCACAACCCAGATAATCACGACAGTGTGATCACTCACCTAGAGCCAGACATCCTGGAATGTGAAGTCAAGTGGGCCTCAGGAAGCATAACTATGAACAAAGCCAGTGTAGGTGATGGAATTCAGTTGAGCTTTTTCAAATCCTGGAAGATGGTCCTGTGAAAGTGCTACACTCAATATGCCAGCAAATTTGGAAAACTCAGCAGTGGCCACAGGACTGGAAAAGGTCAGTTTTCATTCCAATGCCAAAGAATGTTCAAACTACCACACAATTGCACTCATCTCACATGCTAGCAAAGTAATGCTCAAAATTCTCCAAGCCCAGCTTCAGCAATACATGAACAGTGAAATTCCAGATGTTCAAGCTGGTTTTAGAAAAGGCAGAGGAACCAGAGATCAAGTTGCCAACATCTGTTGGATCATTGAAAAAGCAAGAAAGGTCCGTCTATCAAGGCTATGGTTTTTTCAGTGGTCATGTATGGATGTGAGAGTTGAACTGTGAAGAAAGCTGAGCACTGAAGAATTGATTGTTTTGAACTGTGGTGTTGGAGAAGACCCTTGAGAGTCCCTTGGACTGCAAGAAGATCCAACCAGCCCATTCTGAAGGAGATCAGCCCTGGGATTTCTTTGGAAGGAATGATGCTAAAGCTGAAACTCCAGTACTTTGGCCACCTTATGCGAAGAGTTGACTCATTGGAAAAGACTGTGATGGTGGGAGGGATTGGGGGCAGGAGGAAAAGGGGACGACAGAGGTTGAGATGACTGGATGGCATCACTGACTCAATGGACATGAGTTTGAGTAAACTCCAGGAATTGGTGATGGTCTGGGAGGCTTGGCATCCTGAAGTCCATGGGGTCACAAAGAATCGGACATGACTGAGAAACTGAACTGAACTGATGCTGGGAAAGATTGAAGGCAGAAGGAGAAGGGCACGACAGAGGATGAGATGGTTGGATGGCATCACCGACTCAATGGACATGAATATTAGTAACTCTGTGAGTTGGTGATGGACAAGGAGGCCTGGCATGCTGCAGTCCATGGAGTCACAAAGAATTGGACATGACTGAGTGAACTGAACTGAATATATATCATGTCAGTTTTATGACAGTTATTCAAGGAAAAATGCAAGTAAACCATAATATATGGAAATGTCTTCCCATTCACCTATTACAGCATTTTGATAAAGTATGGCATTAAGATAAAGCAAAAAGTGATGCTGAAGGATTTTCATCATTTTTAGTCTTATTAACAAACACATAAAAGTAATGATTAAATACCAACAATGTGGTAATATGGTTTTTTCTCTCCATTTTATTATAACTCTTTATCCCTTTGTGCATATTAAAAGGAAAAAGTAATTATCATCTCCCTTGGTGGCATACATAGCCTTATTTTTTCAGATGTGCCATGTATTGAGTTTGACGATATTCTCTCTTGTTTCATCCCCCAAATACTTTGAAATTGATAATCTTTTAATAATTCCCACTTTGTGTTTCATAAACTGGGAAATGTGTGTGTGTTTGCATGAGTTTATTTCAACCTTTTTTTTTTAATTTCCAAAAAGATTGCTTTTTTTCAGTTTGTGATATGGAATCTAAAGTTTATATTGCTAACAATTTCCCAGAGAGTCTGAAGCTGAAAGCTAGGTGATATGATTTTGTGATGGAAAAGCAGTGAATCTGTTTTACTGACCTTGTTAATATCCTTGCTGCTCAAACATTCATTAGCTTTGTCGCCCTGAGCAAGTATATTTAAACTTTCTGCATCTCAATTCCTTTTTCTATATTTTGGGGAAATAAAAGTTACTACCTCAGACAACTAAAAGAACTGATGTATATCACCATGTGTATATTCACATTCACACATAAAAAGGTAGCCACATCCATATCATGTATAAAGAAGATTAATAATTCATTCAATTAGTTTTTTTATATAAGCCAAGGAGAAGACTTATCACCATATCTGACAATAGGTTATTTATACATGGTGTAGGGAAAGTGACACTTTATTAATCCGATCTGTAATTTGTGAGGCAAAATAAAGCTAATTTATATTGGCTGCATCAGAAAATTGAACTCTCCAAAGGATGAAAGCCGGAGTATATACAACTCATTTGATAATGTAGATTTAAAATCTGCCTAAAAATTTCTTGGGTACATAGTACTATAAAGAACATAAAGGATGTGCATGACCTTATCAATAATTGTAAAATATTATATGTAATTTTTTCCTGAAAACTATAGCCTCTTTTATCATCCTTAGGTAGTTCTGAATTCCCTATTATTATCACTGTTATTAACATTATGTTATTACTATATGTTGTAAATACTCTATAANACTATAGCCTCTTTTATCATCCTTAGGTAGTTCTGAATTCCCTATTATTATTACTGTTATTAACATTATGTTATTACTATATGTTGTAAATACTCTATAAGTCGTTTGTAAGCTGCCAAATGTAAGAATGCTCAACCTTTAAAGTAAAGTTTACTCCATCACAGCTTCTTGCTTGTGAATTTCTTGCTGTAGCATTGGGACTTAAGTGACATAACCCTAACACTTCATGTAATTTCCCTTGAGAGTATTTTAAAATAGTTTGGACTTGCCTGAAAACATGTTGGATTGCAAATAACAGAAAGTCACTTGAACTGGATTAAACAAATAGCTTTTATTACAAACTTCCAGGGCTATTTTAAGATCTTCAGGTCAGTAGCATCCTTTAGCTAGGTATTGTTCCCCCATTTCTTTGCATACCACTTCTAGCACTATTTCTTAGCTGCTTCTCTTTCTATAGATTTCACTGCCTCTGTGTACATGTGAGAAGATGAGCATAGAAAGATTCCAAGTTTAGAAATCCTCAGTTGTGATAAGTTTTAGAATCTGTCTCTGAAAAGGGTTATCAGATTTTTGTGGAGAGAATTTTTAAATATTTTTTTTTTATGTGGGCCATTTTTTAAAGTATTTAATTTGTTACCATTTTACTTTTGTTCTGTTTCTTAGTGTTTGTGGCTGTGAGGCACTTGAGATCTTAGCTCCCTGCACAGGGTCAAACCTGCATCCCCTGCTTTGGAAGGTGAAGTCTTAACCACTGGCCCACTAGGGAAGTCCCTGGTGGAGAGGATTCAAATATCATAAATTAAAAACTAAGTCAGTGATGTGGAGAGCACATGACACAAAATTGAAAAAAAAAAATAGAAAAAAGAAAACCAGTTAGATGACCATTTTCTGTGAAAGGCTAGCTCTCAAAGAATACAGATAGTTTTACACTGGGCAGCCACCCCAGAATGTGTCTGCTATATTAACCTGAACTATTTGTCTGTGAGTTTAAATAAAAATAGCAGATGTGCTTAGTGCATTGACTTTATTTCCTTTGTGAACAATCACTAACTTGTGATTTAGGAGGACATTTGAGATAGAAAACCAGCAACAATATTTCCTATTAAAATTATATGTTATTTAAGTACAGTTGGCTTTTCTATGATCTTCAGTTTGTCATTTATCTGCCATACGTTTATTTTGGCTGACTAACATATGCAATGACACCAGATTGACTCTGTTGAGGGATAGAAGTATAAAGGTAAGGTTCATGGAATGCTGAGCATACTTTAAAAAATATTTTGCCATGTTTTCTTTAGTTATGGTCTATCCTTTTGTGATTATCACTTCTTCTTTGGCATCTTGTTTCACAATTACAGGGGCCTGACTAATGTTTTCACTTGGACACTTACTTTGTTGATAATTAATGTTGAGTGCCTATACTTTTTGGAGAAAAAAAGTTGATAAGTATTGTAAAATTCCATTTTTAAAATAGTTTCCTATTAACAAGGAGCCAACAAACTTAGGTGAAGGACATTTATCTTGGAATAATGTCAGACAGATGGTGTAGGATGTACAAATTACATTTAGAGAAAAGAGATTTGCAAGGCTATGCTGCTCTGAAAGGAAGAGATGACATTTCAGCTGGGAGTTTAGCTAGAAAAGGACGATATGGTGTACAAGTTTGAGGAAAGGTTATCTGAAGACACACAGAAAGATAACACAGTGTCTATGGTGTGCAGCAGAAAATCCCTTTGACTGTAACAGGGTGTTTTTACACAGACTGTGGAGAGAAAAGTTGGAAATGTTAGTAAGGACTGGAGTGTGCATAGATATATGGTTTAAATGGCAGAGATGTGGAATGTTATTCTTTAACAAATGGAAAACTACTGAAAAATTTTGAACAGGGAAGTGAAATATAGAGAGGAGAGACAATGAAATTCATCTCAGTTCTTTAGCAAGTTGGGCTGAATCAGGGAAAAGGAAAGGAGAGAAAGGATCTCTTATTGCATAAAACAGTTTATTTAACAAAGTTAAGTTTTAGGGAGAATCAGTGAGAGAGAAGGAAAGTAAGAGGGAGAGGCAGAGGGATGGGAAAGGGGAAGAAAAAGAGAGGGAAAGAGAAAAGAAAGAATTTCTTCATCCATAATACCACTTTCTTCAACTGGTTATAAAGAAAAAAAAATACTAAGAAGGAGGACCCAGGCAGTGTCCTACTCTTTGAGACCCCATGGACTGTAACACACCTGACTTCCTTGTCCTTCACTATCTTCCAGAGATTGTCTCGGTTCATATCGGTGCTTTGCATCAGGATTGATTTCCTTTAGGATTAACTGGTTTGATGTCCTATCGGTCCAAGGGGTTCTCAAGAGTCTTCTCCTTCTCCTAAAGGAAATTAATCTTGAATATTTCATTGGAAGGACGGATGCTAAGGCTGAAGCACCAATACTTCAGCCACCTGATGGGAAGAGCTGACTCATTGGAAAACAACTGATGTTGGGTAAGATTGAGGGCAGGAGAGAGAATGGGCAGACAGAGGCTGAGATGGTTGGATGGCATCACTGACTTAATGAACATGCGTTTGAGAAAACTCTGAGAGATAGTGAAGGACAGGGAGCCTGGCATGCTGCAGTTCATGGTGTTGTAAAGTCATGTCAGACATGACTGAGAAACTGAAAAACAACAATCTAAATGCTATGTAAACAGGTGTGAATGTAATGCAACTGTTATGTAAATAATTGCTAGAGTACAGTAAATTCCAGTTTTGTTTTTTGAAGGTGTTTGGAAATTTTTTTCTAATACTTTTTATCCACAGTTTGTTTAATCCATGGGTGAGGAAATGCAGGGATATGAAGGGCTGATGTATATCTGTAGGATAACAACATTTTGTCAAAAAGTATCTGTATCTCTTATAATACCTTCTGCCTTATATCTCCATTTATACGTCTGAATTTGACTGACATGCACTTATTCTCATGTGATTGATTATATTTGTACATCTTTGGCAAAACATCTACGGTACCCTTGTCCAACCAGATCTTAAAGCACTGAAAGATCTACTGCTTCCATCCAGTCCTGCTCAGTATTCAACATATCTTCCCCAGGGCCACTGACCTCCTGTTTGGCTGTTTGTTTGTTTTTTTTGTTGTTGTTGCTTGTTTGTTTTGTTTTTTCCTTTTATACTATAATTCACATGTACTTTAGGGGTTTTGTATAGTAAAGCCTTTTCAATATTTTAATGGATCAGTAAATCTTTGATAGAACTTAGGGGGAACTCTTTCACACTAAATTATACTTCCTAATGAGTTGTATTAATGCATGTTTATTGCTATCATGTCTAAACATTTGTTGTAAACTGAACTTATGTACAAAGATAACCACAGGTTTAAAGATGCATTTTCAATTTCTGAATCACCAATAAGTAATAGTAGTTCAGTCTCTAAGTCATGTCTGGCTCTTCGTGACCACATGGCTTCCCTGTCTGCCACTATATCCTGGAGTTTGCTCAAGTTCATGTCCATTGAGTCAGTAATGCCATCCAACCATCTCATCCTCTGACACCCTTTTCTCCTTTTGCCTTCAGTATTTCCCAGCATCCCAATGACTAATAAAGTAATGAGTGACAGAATCTAGAAAATGATTCTTTTGTGGAGAGAAAAAAAAAGCACCAGATATATAAATAAGCCCAAATTCTTCTTTTATTATTCTTTTAGTTTTTTATACACATGAGCAGAAATGTGTAAGCAGCCACAGCCTTTTATTTCTTTCTTGTTCGCATCACTGCTTCAGAGGCAACATACCATATTATTTTTCAAATCAATACACCCTCATGCATTTTGGTTCACAGAATGCACAACTTACTACTCTGTCTTGACAAGAAATGAAATGCACATCAAATACAAAGAAATACAGGTATCACGGCTACTACTATCAGGGAATCACAGGACATTATTCTGTTTCTCTCCTGCAGTTTATGTCTTTTTAAAAATATTCTCAAGATAGAAAAGAGCTACATCAAACTGCAAGTGGATAAAACTCATTTCTCACATCATAAAGCATGTGTGCACAAATTATTCAGTATTTATCCTTGGATTACCAGATTTCTAATTCAAGGATAAATACTAAATAATTGTCTAATTCCCTTTCACACACACGCTATACATCTGTGTATCTGGCAACAGCACGCCGCTCAACATAATGTTTTTCAATAAAAATGCTTTGTAGGTGGGAATGGCATGGATTACAATTTCTGTGATTGACACATTTAGACAGTTTCATCCTTTCAGTCATCCATGAGAAAGGCATGCTTGTGATTTTTTCAGTATGAATATCACAATGCATTTTCAGACTCTAGGGAGGTGCTCTAAGAGAGTGTAGGATTATGTAAATTTTAAAAAGCTAGATTTTCCTAGTATAGTGCTTTACTCTATGTGGCTATTAACAGAGTGTCATCTCTGTGATAGTTGCTAGAACATAAAGTGAGTTCAACTGCATTTGTCTGCTCTCACTACCATAACAAAATGCTGCAGACTCTTTGGCTTAAACAATTCATTTTCTCACAGTTCTGGAGGCCGGAAGTCCAGGATTATGTGTTATCAGGATTTGTTTCCGGTGAGGCCTCTCTTCCTAGCTTGTGAAAGGGGACCTCTTTCCATGTTCTCCCATGACATCTCCCTCTTTGTCTAAGGATACTGATGCTGTTAAATTAGAGCCTCCCCATTATATAATCAGATGATCTCTTTAAAGACAGTCACAGTGAGGGTCAGTGCTTCAGCATATGAGCTTGGGTAGAGGGACATAATCCGGTCCTTAACACCAGTATTTTGTCAAAGCAATTAGGAGTCACTAAAACTGAGTTGCTCGGTAGATGAAAATGTGAGCTCTTCGGGGTCTCCTTATGTCTCATTTTCTATAAGCAGAGTCTAGCTTTGAACTTAGCCTGTAATAACTCTTTATGAAGTCCTTTACACCATCACTGAAATCATCCATTCTGTATAATTTAATAGAATTTGCTTTGCTATTTCTTCTTAAAAAAATATTATGGTAGCATGCTATGTCATCAGATGACAGTTTTTATAATAATGGACTGAACATATCCCCATGGTGAACTGCAATATGGATCTAACCCTGGACTAAGGATTAGTATCCCTGGTCTAATGAAACCTAAAGACTAAAATCATTTTAGTCTGTTACAAAATAGAAATTTTTTTTAAGATGTTACTTTCTTAGAAAGATATGCACTTGGTTTAGGTGCCAAATCACCCAGGGTTCTGTATAGTCATCCTGATAGTTTAATTGTTAGAACAGCAAGGGAATGCATGGTGTTTTAAATTTGCAATATTATGGAGAATATTAAATAAAACACTACATGCAGAGATGTTTTTAAAACACTAAGAGGAGATACAGTTGAAAAGTGAAGTGAAATATTTATTGGTATGCCAGGAAGAGTAATACAAAAATAATTCTGGTGGAAGCCTAAATGATTTTCTTAAAGCTTATTTCCTTTTAAGAAAAATATCATGATTTTTTTAAAATTATGGTTATATAATGGAGGTAATAGAATTCCAGCTGAGCTATTTCAAACCCTAAAAGATGATGCTGTTAAAGTGCTGGACTCAGTATGCCAGTAAATTTGGAAAACTCAGTAGTGGCCACAGGACTGGAAAAGGTCAATTTTCATTTCAATCCCAAAGAAGAGCAACACAAAAGTTCAAACTACCGCACAATTGCATTCATTCCATGGCTAGCAAAGTAATGCTCAAAACTTCCAAACTAGGCCTCAACAGTACATGAACCAAGAACTTCCAGCTGTTCAAACTGTATTGAGAAAAGGCAGAGAAATCAGAGATCAAATTGTTGATGTCTGTTGGATCATAGAAAAGCAAGGGAAAGCCAGAAAATCATCTGCTTCATTAGGTATGCTAAAGTCTTTGACTGTGTGGACCACAAAAAATACTGCGAAACATTCTTAAAGAGATGGGAACATCAGACCACCTCACCTGCCTCCTGAGAAACCTGTATGGAGGTCAAAAAGCAATAGTTAGAACCGAACACAGAACAATAGCCTGGTTCAAAATTGAGAAAGGAGTATATCAACGCTGTATATTATCACCCAGCTTATATGCAGAGTACATCATGCAAAATGTGAGACTGGATGAAGCACAAGCTGGAATCAAGATTTCCAGGAGAAATATCAATAACTTCATATGTGCATATAATACCACCCTTATGGCAGAAAACAAAGAGGAACTAAAGAGCCCCTTGATGAAGGTGAAAGTGGAATGAGAAACCTAGATTAAAACTCAACATTCAAAAAACTAAGATCATGGCATCTAGCCCCATCACTTCATGGCAAATAGATGGGGAAACAGACTTTTTTTTTTTGGGGGGGTGGTGCTCCAGAATTACTGCAGATGGTGACTGGAGCCATGAAATTAAAAGAAACTTGCTCCTTGGGAGAAAAGTTATGACAAACATAGCCTATCAAAAAGCAGAGACATTACTTTGCTGACAAAGTCCATCTAGTCAAAGCTATGGTTTTTCCAGTAGCCATGTATGGATATGAGAGCTTTACCATGAAGAAGGCTGAGCACAGAAGAATTGATGCTTTTGAACTATTGTCTTGGGGAAGACTCTTGAGAGTCCTTTGGTGTACAAGGAATCAAACCAGTCAATTCTAAAGGAAATCAGTCCTGAATATTCATTGGAAGGACTGATGCTGCAGCTGAAGCTCCAATACTTTGGCCACCAGATATAAATAGCTGACTCATNATAAATAGCTGACTCATTAGAAACGACCCTGATGCTGGGAAAGATAGAAGGCAGGAGGAGAAGGTGATGACAGAGGATGAGATGGTTGGATGGCATCACCAGTTAAAGAGGCATGGGTTTGAGCAAGCTCTGGGAGATGGTGAAGGACAGGGAAGCCAGGCATGCTGCAGTCCATGAGCTCACAAAGAGTCAGACATGACTGAGCAATTGAACAACAGCAATAATGTAAATAGAAAATATGTACTTATATATATTCTGATACATGTAAATAGAAAAATGAAGATTTTGAATAAGTGTATTAGCCTGTAAAAAGGAATGAATAGGGAAAATATTTACTACAAAAAATAAGTGCTAAATGTATTTGACAGAATCTGATATCTATTACTGGCAAGAATAGAGGATTTATGTTTGATATAAAATCAGTATGCTATTTTCCTTTGATGCAAAGGGAGCAAAAGTAAAATTAAGCAGAAAATGTGTATTTTTTAAAATGTTTGGCACTGCAGTTAATTTTTTATGGGAGTTAAAACATGTATTATTTGCAGATAAATTTATATTACTTAAAAATCAACTGCAAGTGTGTGGCCAACATGATGGAATTGGGTCACCCTGAACTCACCTTCACCTGAATTCCAGTGCAGAGAAAATATTTTGAACAAAGCCTGGGACAGACCCACTAGATGATTCTGCAGAAATTCCTATAAAAGCTTGAAGCAACAGTGATTTCCTCTGAGAACATTTGCTAGTGGCTGCCAATTTTAAAATCTCATTCAAATGATGGCATGTACAATTTTAGAGTCCTCTTTCTAGCATATGAGCCCCAGAGGCTTACTCCGCAACCAGGGGACCAATATCAACCCTAGTACTCCCCAGGCCATACAGTAACCCATGGTGGGACTTAGTACTTTCCACCAGTGAGCTAGGACCCATTACAAAAGGCAGGACTAGTAGCCAACTGCACCCAGGGCCAGCTCTCCCTCCCAGACCCACCACAGTTTCTACCAGAGCCTTTCTAGGCTCTGGCAGCCCACATGGGGGCAACCTTAGTATGTGATGACCAGTAGGAAGTGTGCTTCTGTGCCCCACAGGAAATCTCCTACATAAGACCACTTCTCTAAGATTTGGGGAGACATAACCAACCTACCTCCAACCACAGTTCTTCAGGCACTCTGTCTATCAAATCTAGTCCCTTGAATTTGTTTGTCATTCCACTGTATAGTTGTAAGGGATTTGATTTAGGTCATACCTGAATGGTCAGGTGGTTTTCCCTACTTTCTTCAATTTAAGTCTGAATTTGCCAATAAGAAGTTCATAGTCTGAGCCACAGTCACCTCCTGGTCTTGTTTTTGTTGACTGTACAGAGTTTCTCTATCTTTGGCTTAATATATATATATATATGTATGTATATAATCAGTTCAGTTCAGTTCAGTCGCTCAGTCGTGTCCGACTCTTTGCGACCCCATAAATCACAGCATGCCAGGCCTCCCTGTCCATCACCAACCCCTTGATTTTCACTCAGACTCACGTCCATCGAGTCAGTGATGTCATCCAACCATCTCATCCTCTGTCGTCCCCTTCTCCTCCTGCCCTGAATCCCTCCCACCATCAGAGTCTTTTCCAATGAGTCAACTCTTCGCTTGAGGTGGCCAAAGTACTGGAGTTTCAGCTTCAGCATCATTCCCTCCAAAGAAATCCCAGGGCTGATCTCATTCAGAATGGGCTGGTTGGATCTCCTTGCAGTCCAAGGGACTCTCAAGAGTCTTCTCCAACACCACAGTTCAAAAGCATCAATTCTTCGGCGTTCAGCTTTCTTCATATAATCAATCTGATTTTGATATTGACCATCTGGTGATGTCCATGTGTAGAGTCTTTTCTTGTGTTGTTGGAAGAGGGTGCTTGCTATGAAAGTGAAAGAGGAGAGTGAAAAATTTGGTTTAAAACTCAACATTCAGAAAACTAAGATCATGGCATCTGGTCCCACCAATTCATGGCAAATAGATGAAGGAACAATGAAGGCCATGATAGACTTTATTTATTTATTTATTTGTTTTTGGAGGGGCTTCAAAATCACATCAGATGGTCACTTGCAGCCAGGAAATTAAAAGATGCTTGCTCCTTGGAAGAAAAGTTATGACCAACCTAGACAGCATATTAAAAAGCAGAGACATTATTTTGCCAACAAAGGTCCATCTAGTCAAAGCTATGGTTTTTCCAGCAGTTGTATATGGATGTGAATGTTGGACTATAAAGAAAGCTAATTGCCAAAGAATCGATGCTTTTGAACTGTGGTGTTGATCCCTGGTTGGGAAGATCCCCTGGAAAATGCCTACGCACTCCAGTATTTTGCCTGGAGAATTCCATGGCTAGAGGAGCCTGGTGGGCTATAGTCCATGGCATCACAAAGAGTCAGATATGACTGAGTGATTAGCACACACATATATATTTTTATAACATATTTTTATATTTTAGCATATATATTTTTGTAAATATGCTATACATATAAATATATGTGAACATGTATATGTTTTTGTGAACAGCATAGTAACACAAACTAAAAACCTATAATAAATACATACATATACACACAC
>SJYQ01000479.1:598790-635242 GCA_006410935.1 Redunca redunca
ATTAATTGGAGAAATAGTCTATAGTCTCACTCTGTTAACATATCAAATTAACTTCAAAGTAATTAAAATCTAATATAGAAATGAGGCCATATAAATAACATAATCAATTGTATCTAAATTCTTATTAGGTTTTGGAATGTTGAAGAATTTTCTAAGGAGAAAATTATTGATGGAGACAAAGATGTAAAACATTCTCTAAAGCAATTTGTCACTTTATGTGAAAGTTTTAATAATCTTATTTGTCCAAAATTATTCTAATTTTGCAATTTATCCTAATTTCATACTGGTGAAATAACTAAGCATTTTAAAACAGTGAGATAGGCAGCTGCTCTTCCCACCACTACAAGAGGATCATCTACCCTTTGGAACAGACCAAAAAGCAAGTAGTAATTGGACAGAAGAATGGCATTGAAACAGGTTTCCAGCAGCAAGTGCTTTGGAGGACTGCAGAAAGTTTTTGAACATCACAGTGTTGAACTGAAGTGTAAAATGAAATTTGCTGTCTATTTACCACCAAAGGCAGAAACTGGAAAATGCCTTGTGCTATATTGGCTGTCTGGTTTAACTTTCACAGAACAAAATTTTATATCAAAATTTGGTTATCATCAAGCTACTTCAGAATACAGCCTTGTTGTCATTGCTCCAGATACCAGCCCTCGTGGCTGCAGTATTAAAGGAGAAGAGGACAGCTGGGACGTTGGCACTGGTGCTGGGTTTTATGTTGATGCTACTGAAGATCTTTGGAAAACTAACTATAGAATGTATGCTTACATAACAAAGGAGCTTCTCCAACTCATAAATGACAATTTTCCAGTGGACCCCCAAAGGATGTCTGTGTTTGGCCACTCTGTGGGAAGCGATGGAGCTCTGATTTGTGCTTTGAAGAATCCTAGAAAATACAAATCTGTGTCAGCATTTGCTCCACTTTGCAACCCAGTGCTCTGTTGTTAGGGCAAAAAAGCCTTTACCGGATATATGGGGACAGATCAAAGTAAATGGGAGGCTTATGATGCTACCTATCTCGTGAAGTCCTATCCAGGTTCTCAGCTGGATATACTAATTGATCAAGGGAAAGATGACGAGTTCCTTTCAGATGGACAGTTGCTTCCTGATAACGTCATAGCTTCCTGTACAGAAAAGAAAATCCCTGTTGTTTTCAGATTACCAGAGGGTTATGATCATAACTACTACTTTATTGCAACCTTTATTGCTGATCACATCAGACATCATGCAAAATACCTGAATGCATGAAAAACTTCAGATAAGAGAATCTCTTCAGGATTATAAAATTGTAATATACAGAATTACAAGAAAATAAGATTTTAAAACTTTGGATTTCATAATGCTAAAAATGTTTTATTCTGTAGTTGAAACACCCTCTGAATAAATATATCAAACCTGAAAAAAAAATAGTGAGATAGACAAGTAACTCATGAAACAGCAGATTACTATGCTACCATCAAATTAATAGTCTAAAAATGTATTTTGTAACAAAGCACACATACAAAATTTGTGAACATATACATATATATGTAATAACTGGCTTCCCTGGTGGCTCAGTGGTAAAGAATCTGCCTGCAATACAGGAGTTACAGGATACAAGGGTTCGATCCCTGGGTTGGCAATATTCCCTGGAGGAGGGCATGGCAACCCACTCCAGTATTCTTGCCTGGAGGTTCCCATGGACAGAGAAGACTGGTGGTTTACAGTCCGTAGGATTGCAGAATTGAGCATGACTGAAGCAACTTAGCACGCTTGCATGTACTACATAACATCAACAAATACATTTTCACTGATAAATTTTATAATGTAAAGCTTGTTCTTTATTTTGTGTTGGAGAAGGAAATGGCAACCTACTCCAGTATTCTTGCCTGGAGAATCCCATGGATGGAGGAGCATGGTAGGCTACAGTCCATGGGGTTGCAGAGTCGGACACGACTGAGTGACTTCACTTTCTTTCTTTATTTTGTATGACATCCTCTTAGGTAAAACACGTGTCATTTTGTGTAATTTATATGTATATAAGGGCTACCCTGATGGCTCAGATGGTAAAGAATTCTGCAATGCATGGGACCTAGGTCCAATCCCAGGGTTGGGAAGATCCCCTGGAGGAGGGCATGGCAACCCACTCCAGAATTCTGGTCTGGAGAACTTCATGGACAGAGGAGACTGGCAGGCTATAGTCAGTGGGGTTGCAAAGAGTTGTACACGACTGAGCGACTAAGCACAGCATACCATATGCATATAAATGCATATATATGCATAGAAATTCATATACATATTATGTATATATATTAATATTTGTATATATTAAGATAAAATTCTCCTCTTTCTGAGTGTCTATCAGATTAAGTTTNTAGAAATTCATATACATATTATGTATATAAATTAATATTTGTATATATTAAGATAAAATTCTCCTCTTTCTGAGTGTCTATCAGATTAAGTTTTAGAATTGCTTTGTGGCAACTTTGGCTCTTTCTAGCATATACTTCAAAACTTTTCCAATCTATACCCAATACTCATGTCCAAAACTACTTCCACATTTTTGGGTATGTATTTGTTATAGTAGGGCTTCCCTGATAGTTCAGTTGGTAAAGAATCTGTCTGCAATGCTGGTGACCCTCGTTCAATTCCTGGGTTGGGAAATAGTAATACCTGACTCTTGGTATGAAAATATGTATGGTTGTAGTTCTCCAGAGAAATAGACCTACAAGTCTGTGTGTGTGTTAATTTTGCTCAGTTATGTACAACTCTTTGTGACCCTGTGGACCATAGCTACCAGGTTCCTCCTCTGTCCATGGAATTCCCTAGGCAAGAATACTGGAGTGCACTACAAGTCTCTACATATATCCATTTCTGACTATACAGTTTTCTCTTTCCTGTCTGTCTATGTATCTACAAGTTAAGGAGAAAGAGAGATTTGGGGAATTGACTCACATGACTATGGAGGCTGAGAAGGCCCACCATCTCCCACTTGTAAACAGGAGACCTGCAAAGGCTGGTGGGCATAGTTCCAGTCTGAGTCCGAAGGGCTAAGATCCAAAGGTGCAAGTTCCTATCTGAAAGCAGGAGACTAATGTCACAACTCAAGTTCTCAGTGTGCGCTAAGTTGCTTCAGCCCTGTCCTACTCTTTAAGACCCCATGGACTGTAGCCCACCAGGCTCCTCTGTCTATGGGATTCTCCAGGCAAGAATACTGCAGTGGGTTGCCATTCCCTTCTCCAGGAGATCTCCTTGACCCAGGGATCAAACCTGTGTCTCATAGGTCTCTTGCATTGGCAGATGGGTTCTTTACCACTAGCACCACCTAGGAAACCCTAGCTATTAGATTGCTCTTGCTGTTCAGTCTCCCAGTCATGTCCAGCTCTTTACAACTCCATGGACTGCAGCACCCCAGGCCTATCCGTCCCTCACCATCTCCTGGAGATTGCCCAGGTTCATGTTCATTGCATCAGTGAGGCTGTCCAGCATCAATCAGATAGAAAGTGTGAGTTCTTCCTTCCTCTGATTTGTATTCTGTTCAAGCACTCAGTGATTGAATGATGCCCATATAATTCTATATGATTCCAATGATGCCATATCATGGAGAGCCCATCTGTTTACTTAGCCTACCCACTCCAATGCTAATCTTTTCTGGAAACACTCTCACAGACACATCCAGAAATAATGTTTAACCAGATATCTGGGTATCTCATCAGCAAGTGAAGTTGACATATAAAATTAATCATCTCTGTGGGAGAGGAAGAGGGTGGGATGATTTGGGATAATGGCATTGAAACATATATAATATCATATAGGAAACGAGTCGCCAGCCCAGGTTCAATGCATGAGACTGGATGCTTGGGGCTGGTGCACTGGGACGACCCAGAGGAATGGTACGGGGAGGGAGGAGGGAGGGGGGTTCAGGACGGGGAACACGTGTATACCTGTGGCAGATACATGTTGATGTATGGCAAAACCAATACGATATTGTAAAGTAATTAACCTCCATTTAAAATAAATAAGTTTATTTAAAAAATTAATCATCACATAAGAGAATTTGGGCTTCCCTGGTGGCTCAGATGGTAAAGAATCCAATTGCAATACAGGAGGCGCTGGTTCGATTCCAGGATAAGAAAGATCCACTGGAGAAAGGAGAAGCTACCCACTCCAGTATTCTTGGGCTTCCATGGTGGCTCAGATGGTAAAGAATCTGCCTATAATGCAGAAGACCTGGGTTTGATCCCTGGGTTGGAACGATCCCTTGGAGGAAGGCATGGCAACCCACTCCAGTGTTCTTGCCTGGAGAATCCCCATGAAAAGAGGAGCCTGGCAGTCTACAGTCCTTGGGTTCAAAAAGAGTCAGACACCACTGAGCAACTAAGACCAGTACATAAGAGAATTTAATAAAATTCATTTTATTACACTTGTTTGTAACCATGACTTTGCCCATAGTTTGTGTGATTTTAAGAATCAAGCATATGTTTTGTTTCTACCTTGATTCATACCCCCAAACCTTATCCCTTTCAACTTAGCTATACAGGTAATCTATGCAGAGTTTTTTAAATTGTTATTAAATATTGTTTGAATAAAACTGAACATTTTGAATCTAAGTAGAATTATTGACACATCCCTGTCCAATTTGAACCTTGTGTATCTTCCCAATCTTTATTTGTTTGTTAACTCTTGCAATTCATAAGAATAAACACTTTTGAAGCCAAAATGTGGGTACATTTCTGTTACGTGTTTCTCCTTAATGTCAGGAAATTATTTTCCAATTTTAATCATTTTTATTTTGGCTTTGGAACCATTTCATTATAATGTTAGAAAGGTACCTGAAAGATGTGCTCTCAATACTATGCACCTGTTCCACATATGTCATATTTGTAAAGATTCTAAGAACAAGAATTTTGTTAGTACATTAATTGTAGTATGGCACAAACATTTCTTTTGTTAGCTGAGGACCAAAGATATTTTGATGGCCACGTAGATACCACCTAAACGCAGCATATCCCCTCACAACATTCCTTATCCACCTTCTAGATATTCCTTATCCATTCCTTATTCCTTACCCTTATTCTCTTGCTACCTTATATGCCTTGTCTCTGTAGTTCTGAAAGTTTGAAATCAGGACATTTTTCAAATTCTTTTGGACTATTGCTGAATATGCTGAAAGAAAAATATGTATTACTGATACATACTGGAATATTAGAGATTATCCATGGTGCTAATGTAATTATCTAGGGTGTTACTGTTACTTACATCTAGAAAACTTGCTCTTTTTTGGCTTCTTTTCGTTTAGACTGAATATTTTTCACAGCTCTAGTTACAAAGCAAACTTTATTATCACACTTTGAAATCAATCATTTAACACCTGTTTCAAAAGTAAATAAATGTTAATTGACAGTTTTATTATCATTCAAAGCACCTTCTTGGTAATTAATGCTAGGTGAGATTCTCAGTCATCATTTAGTTCTAACCTGAGTGTCAAGAGACTTAAAATATGAGATTTCTGTAATTAATAACACAGAGTGCTATGCCTCCATTGATGATGTTTATTTATGTTGATGTGTTATGGTTTTACATAAAGTTATAAAACATCTCAACATATTTAGCACTCTTTTCTCATCCAATGCAACAAGAAAATGTTTCTTCCATTTCCTTTTCTTGAGAAATTCCATTTCAGTGGGATAATTACACACTCATCTGGTTTTCAGTGATGAGAAACATACTCATGTTGGCAGATGGTACTATTGGTTATTGAGAAAAGAATATCATAGAAATATTCCATTATGGTTGGGTTCACTAATAGTCAATGGATTCAAAAATCTGTGTGATATGAAGTCATAGTAAAGAGAAAAACACTTCCAGGTTCAGGTAATTCACCATTATTTTTTATTTGAAAATCTGTATCAATAATTTAAATATGCAAGCAATAGTATGGCTTATATTCTTTTATATAATTATAGCCATAGAGCTTATTAGACTATTTTAAATCTTTTAAATAATCATTATTTTTATATTTCTAAAAACGTGGTTCTGAATGTCTTTTCTTTCTCAAATTGAAGTTAACTTAAAAGTAAATAACATTTGTCTAGTGGTTCATATCTTGCCAGCTCCTCCACGTATACTATCTCATTTAACTCTCGGGGAATTACTGAGAGTAATTGTTAACCTCATGCAACAGACAAAAGTCTCTCAAGGTCTCATAGCTGGCAACTTGCAAAGGTTACTTTTACCTTTGATTAACTTACACATACTTAGGAGCCCACCCTCAAATTTGATAATTTGCTAAAATATCTCATACAACTCAGGAAAATGATTTATTACTGTTTCTAATTTATTTAGAAACATACAACAGAGGAACAGCCAAATGCAAAAGATGAATAGAGCATCATACAGTGAGATGGTGTAGAATTTCCATGCCCTCCAGGTGTACCACTCCTCTAGCACAAACACCTTAAGAATGAACCCTGTCCTCAGCCTGAAGCTATTGAGGGGCCATAAAAATTGCCTCATTAAAACAGAAGATGCTCCTTTCACCCTTATCACTCAGGAAATTTCAAAGGTTTTAGGAGCCCTGTGCTAGTAATGAGGATAAAGATCAAGTATCTTTCTCATTATACCACAGTAGAGGACACTCGTATTAGTAGCCTTCAATCAACAAATACATGATGCTAACAAATGTAGGGTACTGTAACTGTATGAACATGAAAACAGTATAATTCCATTAAAGAATAGCATGTGTTCAATCATTCTCTATTTCTCAGGGTGGTTTGTCTTATGAGACAGTTCTTAAGGAGAGGCTGAGAGAGAGTCACATGTTGACAACTTCCCTCCTTTCTTAGTGGTAGTGTCAGTTGCTCAGTAGTAATGTCTGACTCTTTGCAATCCCATAGATTGTAGCCCACCAAGCTCCTCTGTCCATGGGATTCTCCAGGCAAGAATAATGGAGAAGATTGCCATACCCTTCTCTAGAGGCTCTTCCTGACCCAGGGATTGGACCTGGGTCTCCTGTGTTGCAGGAAGATTCTTTACCATTTGAGCTACAGGGAAGAACTTTCTTTCTTATTTCTCTTTTATCCTTTACTCAAGGATAAGAAAAAAATGAACATTTTAAGAATAGAATTCTTTCCCAAGCACCAGGTGATATTCAGGAGCCCTAACTCAGGGGGAAAAATAGGTGAAGGTGTGCTATGAAGACCTATTACAAGCCAAAATGCAGGTATTATACTATGCATTAAATATTATATTTGAAATTTCATATGTATTACTGAATTCAGTCCTAAAGCTACCTTAGTGAATTAAAAACTTTTATCAGTCATCCCATCCTACTAATGAAGACACTAGGTTTAGAATAGATAAGTATCTTATTCAATATGAAAAACTAAATAACTAGGCTTGTCAGCAAATGAATAATACATAAAGTTGGGGCTTTCCCCAAAATACACAAAAATCAACTCAAAATGAATCATAGATGAAAATCTAAGAATTATGTATGATAAAACTCTTAGAAGAAAACATAGCAATAAACCATTACTTTGGGTTAGGTAAAGACTTCCTAGACATAATACCAAAAGAAGAAACAACAGAAAGAAAATTAAATGAATTGAATGACATGAGAGCTTAAAATACTTGTGCATCAAAGGACACTATCAGTGAAGTGAAAGATAACTCACAGTAAGGGAAGAATATCTTCAAGACAAATATATGAGAATTATATGCAGAAATAAAACTAATTCCTATGACTCAATAAGAGACAACTCAAATTAAAAATGGCATGGGATCCAAAGAATATGCAAATGCCCAATAAACACTTGAAAAATATTCAATATCAACAGTCATTAAGGAAATTCAAATCAAAACCATAATGAAGTAACACAACACTTCTCACCCACTAGGATAGCTATAATAACAAGCGTTGTAATGATTTGAAAAACGTGAAACACTTGTAGACTGATGATGGGAATGCAAAAGAGTGCAGTTGCTTTCAAAACAGTTTCATAGTTCCTCAAAATATTAATGTTTTCACATGACCCAGCAATTCTACTCCTTGTATATACTTAAGAGAAATGAAAACATATGTCCACACACAAACTAGTTAACAATTGTTCAGTTTAGTTCAGCTCAGTTGTTCAGTCATGTCCAACTCTTTGTGACCCCATGGACTATAGCACACCAGACTTCCCTGTCCATCACCAACTCCCAGAGTTTATTCAAACTCTTGTCCATCAAGTCAGTGATGCCATCCAACCATCTCATCTCTGTCATCCCCTTCTCCTCCCACCTTCAATCTTTCCCAGCATCAGGGTATTTTCCAATGAGTCAGTTCTTTGCATCAGGTGGCCAAAGTATTGGAGTTTCAGCTTCAGCATCAGTACTTCTAATGAATATTCAGGACTGATTTCATTCGGATTGACTGGTTGGATCTCCTTAAAGTCCCAGGGACTCTCAAGAGTTTTTTCCAACATGAAAGTTCAAAAGCATCAATTCTTGGGTGCTCAGCTATCTTTATAGTTCAACTGTCCCATCCATACATGACTACTGGAAAAACCATAGTTTTGACTAGATGGACCTTTGTTGGCAAAGTAATGTCTCTTCTTTTTAATATACTGTCTAGGTTGGTCATAGCTTTTCTTCCAAGGAGCAAATGTCTTTTAATTTCATGGCTGCAGTCACCATCTACAGTGATTTTGGAACCACCCAAAATAAAGTCTGTCACTGTTCCCATTGTTTTCCCATCTATTTGCCATGAAATGATGAGACCAGCTGCCATAATCTTAATTTTCTGTTCATAACAACAGTATCCCTAATCTTAGAAGAGTGGCAACAATCCAGATGTTCTCCAACTGAGGAATGGAACAAAAAATGTGTTGTATTCACACAATGGAATATTTTCTACACTGTAATGAAATATTAATGCATAATACAAGGGTGAACCTTGAAATACACTAAATGGCCAGATATTTTATCCCCTGCATGAATCATTGCCTTGTCATGTCAAAGGGGCTTACATAACTCAGTGAAACTATGAGTCATGCCATGCAGGATCATATAAAATGCACATATCATAGTGGAGAATTCTGACAAAATGCCATCCACTGGAGGAGGGAATGGCAAACTATTCTAGTATTCTTGCTGCAAGAACCCCATGAACAGTATGAAAAGGCAAAAAATTATGACACCGGAAGATTAGCCTCCCAGGTTGGAAGGTGTCTAATATGCTACTGGGGAAGAATGAAGGGCAATTGCTAATTGCTCCAGAAAGAATGAATTGGCTTGGCCTAAGTGGGAATGACACCTAGTTGTAGATGTGTATGGTGAGGAAAGTAAAGTCTGATGCTGTAAAGAATAATATTTCATAGGAACCTAGAATGTACCCAATTCTTTCACTTTATGGCAAATGAATGGGGAAAACAGTGGAAACCATGACAGATCTTATTTTCCTGGGCTGTAAAATCACTGTGGATGGTGACTGTGGGCATGAAATTAAAAGACACATGTTCTTTGGAAGGAAAGCTATGACAAACATAGTTAGCATATTGAAAAGCAAAGATATTACTTTGCTGACAAAGGTCCATAGAGCCAAAGATATGGTTTTTCCAATTGTGATGTCTGAATGTGAGAGTTCAATTATAAAGAAGCCTGAATGGTAATTAATTGTTGCCTTTGAATTGTGGTGCTGGCAAAGACTCTTGAGAGTCCCTTGGACAGTAAGGAGATCAAACCAGTCAATCCTAAATGAAATCAAACCTGAGTATTCATTGGGAGGACTGATGCTGAAGCTCCAATATTTTAGCCGCATGATGTGAAGAATCAACTCATTGAAAAAGACCATGAGGATGGAAAGGTTGAAGGCAAAAGGAGAAGGGGGCAACAGGTGATGAGATGGCTCAATAGCATCTCAGACTCGATGGTTATGAGTCAAGCTCCAGGAGACAGTGAAGGACAGGGAAGCCTGATGTGCTGCGTTCCATGGGGTCACAAAGAGTTGGCATGACAATGATTCAAAAACAACACAAAGCTGAACCTTGAAAATACACTGAATGTCCATGTATTGTTTGATTCTGTTATGACTTATGAAAATTGGCAAATATATAGAACCAGAATAAATTCTAGTTTCCTAGAAACTGAGGGTGGGCTTTCTTAGTGGCTCAGTGGTAACAATCCAACTGGCAATGCAGGATATAGAGGTTTCATCCCTGGGCTGGAAAGATTCCCTGGAGAAAGAAATGGCAACCTGCTTCAGTATTCTTTCTTGGAAAATCCCATGACAGGACTCTGGTGGGCTATAGTCCATAGGATTGCCAAGAGACAGACAGAATGTGGCAACTAAACAACACATAACTGAAGATAGGGTGTAGGACTAGGGAGTGATTGTTAATCAGTAGAGGGTTTCATTTTGGGGATGAAAATGTTGTATAATCATATTATAGTGAAGATTTCACAAACTGTGAATTAAATCCAAATAACTTTACATTTTAAATGGGTGAATTATTTTTATGTGAATTTTATTTATTAAGGATGCATTTAAAATAACCAATAGAATATGAAGCCAAGATGCTGACTTCAAATAACCAGATAAAATGTATTTTTAAAGGGTCCACAAAAAGCCTACTTTTATTATCAAAGGAAGAAACTTACCCCTTTGCAAAATTCATTCTGCACTTGACTTTTTGATCCCATCAGAAAAAAAAATACTCATATATCTGGTTTAGTATTATTAACTGATAAACACTGGTATTGATTTGATTAAAGATGAAGATGTAATTTGGTATTTATTCTGATCGAAGGGATATGTGTACTTAGACACAGAACTGTGTGTATGAGCTATGTGGTGTATGTAAAAGTCTAAATGCAGGCTCAGACATAACTCCTAGAAACCTAATGCCAATTATTTTAGCTCTTTTCTGTACATTCCTTCACAAGCAGTACAGAAAGAAAATGTCATGTTACTCATGCAAATATTTCTTCTAGATATTTAGTAAGTCTGGTTTCATCCAGGCTCTTGAAAACTGAATAAAGTTGTGGTCTACATACTGATATTATGTTTTACCTGGAAATATACAGCTAAGTAGAGAAATCAGCATTTCTCACTCACGTGAACACTGTGATAGTGTTGCTCAAATAATTGTATATCTAGAACTTCAGCTACATTTTTTAAATTTATTTTTATTTTTTTTAACTTTTTATTCTGTATCTGAGTGTAGCCAAGTAACAATGTTCTGGTAGTTTCTGGTGGACAGCAAAGGAATTCAACCTTACATATACATGTACCCATTCTCCTCAAAACTCCCCTACCAGCCAGTCTGCTACGTAACATTGAGCAGAGTTCCCTGTGCTGTTCAGTAGAAACTTGTTGGACCCTCAGCTTTAACTCACTAGAATTTCTCCTTTCCCTGAACATTATTTACATTAAGTTCTTCTTAAATAATTTTGCTAGTCAAAAGTCAGGGACCTGAGGGAAACAACCTCTATCAGAATGTTTGCAAATGTTCCATTTAGAACACGAACAGTGGGAAGCAGAATTATTAGTGAAATAAACATTGGAAGATGCACATTAAGGTCCTTAATGTTGTCGTTAACAGCAGTTATATCATTCCCTTTTTACTGATGTTGGCTTTATGTTAACAGAGAAGGATTAAGTTGAGTGACTAGAGAGTCCTGATTTTATCCAATCCTCATGTAGGCTGTAGGGCAAAGGGATGTCAGACTGTCCAGTGACTGTAGCTGGATTGCCCTGCATCATTTGGGGTGAAGATGGAATCCTTAGAGCTTGGGTACCAGGCATCATGTTAGAATACTGCATGCTCTCACGGCATTTTCCTAAATGAAACCTTTTTCCTTACTTTAAATCTGTCTTGCACAAGTTTCATTCCAAGTTATCTATCCAATTTCTTTTTCAGCGAGGAAGGTGATATCAACTAAAGAATGGAGGAAAGGATCCTGATTTATTTTAGGCACTTAGCTCAATTTGCTTTTACTTGTTTGGGAAATTGCTTTTTCAATGCAGAAAAATGTGTTGCAGTGAAGCAATTTCATGGGCTTGATGGCACTGCAGTGTGTTACTTGCCTGTATCTGTTCTAAGTGTAAATGAAATGCACGGGCAGCAGGATCACCATTATTTACTTCTTTTATTGCTTCTCCTTTTCTTGCCTACTAGATTACATGTGTGTTAACTGAAGTTACTGTTTACACTTATTTAACAGTATTGACTGAAATTACCCTGAATCTCCTCCAGTGAGGACTGATTTAGCTACAAATCACTGTTCCAGCTCTGAAATCATTAATCAGCCATAGGCAAGATCCATTATGTGGGATTTCAGCATAGAAGAAATATTAACAGCTCCCTGGAAGAAACGTTACCTTCATATTGGCTGTGACTCCCTGCTGGAGCTGCAAATTACACTCAAGTAATAATTATAATACATTAGTAGGGATTTAATTTCCAATAAGTGCTGTCTGTTTAAGAAATGGCAATCTCACCGTGGCTCAGAGAACAATAGATCATGTTATCAGCCAGAATAAACCTACATGGAATTAAAAGAAAGATAATAAAAAATTCATTACAGTTTGAAAACTGTAGGGGAAAAAAAGAGTGAGTTTCTCAGTTACATTTTTATAGATCATGTTTACAGATCATCTCACTGGATGATATTTGGTATGGTTGGAATATTTTTGCTTTAGTTGATAGTGAAATTGTGAATTCACTAGTTAACATCTAGTTTGATAAGTCAGTAATCAATTTTTTTATTATTATTTTTTTCTGAGGGGTGGAAGTTACCCCTCAGTAGAACTATAGGAGAAATTCATTCTTTAGTTGCCTATACACAGTGACCCATGTTTTGCATCCAAATTAATATTCCAGCAACCATTTTCAAAAGTATAGAAAAGTTAAAATTTTAGAGGAGAAATTGTTACTAATTCTACTTTAAACTACTTTAAACAGAAAATAGAATGTTTCTGTGAAGTTAGACCTGTAAATAAATGGTGTGAAAGTGAAGTCGTGTCCAACTCTTTGCGAGCCCATGGACTGTAGCCCACCAGGCTCCTCTGTCCATGGGATTCTCTAGGCAAGAATACTGGAGTGGGTTGCCATTTCCTTCTAGGAAGGTTTTATTATGGTTTTAGCATAATACATGTTTTGTGAAGTCTGCACATCTTCACTTAAAATTTTCAGTAGAAACTCTTTTATGTACAAAGTGTCATATTAGGAACTTTTACACTGTATGTTGATATCTGTCTACTTTTTAGAGTGGGGTGTAAAAAGACCAAATATTACTTGCTTAACTTTAAATGAAGTAAATTTTGTTTATAATACTTTCTCAGTTCAGTCGCTCAGTCTTGTCTGACTCTTTGTAACCCCATGGACTGCAGCATGTCAGGCCTCCCTGTCCATTACCAACTCCCAGAACTTACTCAAACTCACATCCATCGCATCAGTGATGCCATCCAACCATCTCAGCCTCTGTTGTCCTCTTCTTTAGTACTCTTAGGTTTTTATAAAACTCTTTATTTCTTCCAAAATATTAAGTGTCTATGAATGTACACAAATACTGATGTAATAGCAGGGATATCCTTAAGTTTTGATGCTTGAAAATGCCTTGTTCTCAAAGAGTTTGTATCATAAGTTCATTTTACTTTTAACAGCTGGACTCATTGCTCATATTGAGCAAGTTCTGGCACACTGCATAAACCAGACTGTGTATGTGCCAGTGCTTGAAAGTTTTCCTTCAGGTTCAATGAACTATTGATGTAAGGAATACAAAGAGATTGCATTACTGAATAAAGAGATTCATATTTTCTTAACACTGTAGAAACTGTAGTTTGCTTTACGTAGTCATGCCAAGTGTATGTGTGTGTGTGTGTGTGCATGTGTGTGCACGCACATACATGTGTGTTTGTATTTGGAACTTTTCTATTTTGTTCTGCTGTTTGATAGAGTTCATGTCATATTGTCAGATACAGAAGGAAAAATAAAAGAAAATGATTAAAAGTAAGCCTTGCACTCATTCTATACTGAATGACATGTTAAGAATATATACAAAATTTACAAAAGCAAGCAAAATGCCTTCTCTTAAATCTGCCTATAATTCAGATTGGAAACAGCATAAGAAGCTATTTCTCAAAATCTGAAACAATTTCATTGTTTCAAAGTTTATTATATTTAGCAACATTTTTGGAAAATGAACTGTATGACTTATGATAACTTTAGAAGGGGCAATATGCAGAATCATTTAGACAATTTAAAAAGTTGAAATCAGTCTTTAGCTCTGAAACACAAATTATCCCTTGAATAGCTAAATGTGTAGCATATCTCAAAAATGACTCCCTAAGTTTATTAGAACTAAAATGATGTGACAGATCATGATTTCACAGCCCCTATTTCACCCAGCATACAATGATCTCTGCTAATTATTTGAAAAAGTATGAGTCAGGCATGAAACTTATCAAAGTGATTTTACATGATCAGATTTTTTTCTTAGGTTAAAAGGAGATGAAACACAATTAAAAATGAACTTTAAAGCTTCACTCTCATTAAAATGTGGCATTCAGTAATAAGAAAGAAAATCTACAGGTATTATATATATGTAATATATTATATATTCTTTTTACATAAGTAAATAACTAAGGGCTTAGTCATCTTGCTTAACAGTTATTGCAGCTGTAATACAGAGTAGAATATAATATATATTTTCAAAGCAATCCTCTATTTTTGTATAATTTTATAGGATGTGTATTTAGAAATAATTCAAGTGGTTTAATCATGCAGTGATTAATTAAAATTTGTGGATTTCTGACACACCTTCTACTTGAGTGCACAGCCCATAAGCATATATTTATAGCTGTGTAATAAAATAACAATCTCAGAAATTTTAAAAATACATTTTTTAAATTTAATGAATGCAGTTATGCTTCTCATAGATGAGAATTAAGATGCTTATGAATTGGGGAACATATACAATACTTGGTATATAATAAATGTACAATGATATGTTATCAAGATGAAGCTTTTCAGGATTACAGGGGGTGAGGGTCAGTGAAGGGTATATTCTAAAATATATTTGAGAAAGAGAGTGATTTAAATAAGAATGTAGATGAAGAGTAAGTAGTAAGTTTTATTTCACTCCAAAATGTTCTAAGTGACTGTCCAGGAATGATAGAATCTGCCAGTATGGTAATCCACATATCCTGAAACATGATCATTATAGAATCATCTTATTACATGATTCAGTTGTTGAAAGAGCAGTAAACATAAACAAGTGGATTTCATCCTAGAACTTGCCTTTTCCAGCTTTGTGTTTTCAGAAAAGCCATCAAAGTGCTCTGAACTTGTTTCTTCACATTTTACATGGAGTAGCAACACTTGTGTGGAAGGAAATGGCAACCCACTCCAGTATTCTTGTCTGGGAAATCTCATGGATAGAGAAGCCTGGTGGTACAGTCCACGACTTAGTGACTAAAACAATCAGTCAATAATACTTGAACTGACTGCTACCTGTTATTTTTGTAAAAATCAGAACAGGAGATGGTAGCATATGGCTATTATTATTTGTGCCGCTGCTGCTGCTTCTAAGTCGCTTCAGTAGTGTCCAACTCTGTGCGACCCCATAGACTGCAGCCCAACAGGCTCCGCCGTCCCTGGGATTCTCCAGGCAAGAACACTGGAGTGGGTTGCCATTTCCTTATCCAGTGCATGAAAGTGAAAAGTGAAAGTGAAGTCACTCAGTCGTGTCCTGACTCTTAGTGACCCCGTGGGCTGCAGCCCACCAGGCTCCTCCATCCATGGGATTTTCCAGGCAAGAGTACTGGAGTGGGGTGCCATTGCCTTCTCCTAAATAATAATAATTACTACTATTATTATTAATAAATATTACTAAATCAATAATAGTAATATCAAAGAAAATGATCAACAATAACTGTAACAACAATCTTAATAGTGACAAGATTTCCTTAGCACTCATTGAGTCAGTGTGTTAGGTGGTATTAATGTATTTTATTTGTTACATTACTACAGTCATGTGAGATATTTAATATTACTATCTCCACTTTAGAATGAAGAAAACAGAGAAAGATTAAATTAGTTATGGAGACCACGCAGTTGGTAAATGAGAAGGAACATTTATGTCTGCCCAACCCTGGAGTCTAAGCCAGCTGCTACACATTTGATTCTTTACCACTCCCAAGAGGTTATGTATAGTTTATGTAATTATGAGGAAGACCTTCTCATTCGATAATGCTGTTACCTGTTTACCATTTGCTCTTCAAGGAGCTTGCCTTCTAACTAACTTTCAATAAAAACAAGGGGGGTGGTAAATGAGGCAGTGATTGCTTGGAATCCATACAGACACATGGTCTGGCATGTAACAGAACTTTACAAGTTAAATTCAGAGAAAAAAACTATTGTTTTAAATGTCAACAGTTTAATTAACAGAAATAGTTCCTCACATTTTAAATCATATATGTTAAGAGGGTAGATCATCAAAAATGTACCTGTAGTAATATCTTTATGCGAGGAGAAGGAGATATCTTTCTTGTATTCAAAATTCCTAATTTGAATGTCGTGAATGTGAGATTTCATTCTAGTAGGAATGCATGTACATGTTAATTCTGATTCATTAATTTTATTTACCAGTAAACAGAATTTCTTCTAATCACTGAACCTGTTAGTTTTTTATTATAAGAACGATGAGATCATTATATTCAAATGGAAATGAATCTTTGTCATATGCCTTTACTATTTCTAGAGGCAGACATTTTAAAAAGCTGTAGATTGGATTTTTTATGGATTTTCATTGCAACAGAGCTGGTGATTACTGTGAATATGTCTTGTCTGCTTGCCCTATGGATAACCTCAAATATACTTCCATAATCTTGGAAGCTTAATGGAGATATATTGATTTCTTAATTTAATGGAAAATGTCTGTGTAATATAAAATAATGGATTCATTTAATGTAGTTACATCTAGGAATACAGATCTCTAAAACTCATACCTCACATGTATTTCATGTGGTAACTAATCAAATAAGAGATAAAGAGTCATTCCAATTGATGCTACCCTGAAAGAACTACCTCTTAACATTTGGAATCTGTAACTACTGAAAATATATGAAAATGAAAGTGAAAGTCGCTCAGTCGTGTCTGACTCTTTGTGACCCAGGCCAGAATACTGGAATGAGTAGCCTTTCCCTTCTCCAGGGGATCTTCCCAACCCAGGGATCAAACCCAGGTCTCCCATATTACAGGCAGATTCTTTATCAGCTGAACCACAAGGGAAGCCCAAGAATACTGGAGTGGGTAGCCTATCTCTTCTCTAGCGGATCTTCCTGACTCAGGAATCCAACCGGGGTCTCCTGCATCGTAGGCAGATTCTTTACCAACTGGGCTATGAGGGAAGCCCACGGAAAATATATAGCTATTTTTTTTATATTTACTATTGTCCTTTCCTTCTTTGTTTGAAAATAGCTAGCTCTATATAAGTTCAAATATTAGGAAATTTTTTTTCATTTTTACTCTTATATAATCTCTTATTGCTAAGTAGTAACAGTAATAAAAGGAGAAGGGGCTGACAGAGGATGAGATGATTAGCATCCCTAACTGAGTGGACATGAATTTGAGCAAACTCCGGGAGAGAGTGAAAGACAGAGAAGCCTGGCATACTATGGTCTGTGGGGTCCCAAAGTGTCAGACATGACTTAGAGACTGAACAACAGAAAGGCAAAGATTTTAAGGTGACCACAAATTATATTTTCTGGTTTAATTTGAGTCCTTTCTTTCAATACCACCTAGAATGGACATGTTTTGAATAATCTTAGAGGATAGAACTAATGTCTTCATATGTCATCAATTCATGCCTTATGACTCATTGATTTATGATCTATAGAAGTCATATCTTATGCTTTGGGACCCCGTGGACTGTAGCCCAGCAGGCTCCTCTGTTCATGGAATATTCCATGCAAGAATACTGGAGTGGGTAGCCACTCCAGGTCTCTGGGGACCTTCCCAGCCCAGGGATTGAATCTGGGTCTCCTGCCTTGCAGGCAGATCCTTTACTGTCTGAGCCACTGGGGAAGTCCTTTTTTCCCATAAAAAGATATTAAATCTAACAAAGTACCCTCATAAGATGTACCCCATAAGATATACACAACTGTTAGAGGACTTACCCACACTATGGATGTTTATGTGGTTTTCTTACCATCTAGAATCTAGAACAAGGTTTAAATTTTTAGACAGTCTTTAATTTCTTCTTTATATTTCTGGCTACTTAGGAGAATGTTTGACAATACAGTAAAACCTTATGCACTTGTTGAAAGCTTTGAATTCAAAATAGTTTCTGTCTGGCCAGAATTGTCATTGAATAAAATATTCTTTATTCAGTAAGTGAATTCTGAGTCATAAGATCATATGAGGACCTGTGCTTGGGATTCAATGGTAATCAAATGGATATAGTCATTATTGTTCAGTTGCTCAGTTGCGTCCAGCTCTTTGCAACCCCGTGTGTTGCAATACACCAGGCTTCCCTGTCCTTCACTATCTCCCAGAGTTTGCTCAAATACATGTCCATTGAACTGATGATTCCAACCAACCATCATATCCCTCATTGTTCCCCTCTCCTCATTTATTCAGTCTTTCCCAGTGTCACAGTATTTTCCAGTGAATTGGCTCTTCACATCAGGTAGCCAAAGTATTGGAGCTTTAGCTGCAGCATCAGTCCTTCCGATGAATATTCAGAGCTGATTTACTCTAGGATTGACTGGTTTGATCTCCTTGCAGTCCAAGGGACTCTCAAGAGTCTTCTCCAACACCACAGTTTTTCAAAAGCATCAAGTCTTTGGCACTAAACCTCATTTATGGATCCCCTGATACTTAAGTTGGCAAAGAATCCATTTGCAATGCAAGAGATCCTGGTTCGATTCCTGGGTCGGGAAGATCTGCTGGAGATGGGATAGGCTACCTACTCCAGTACTGGTCTTCCCTTGTGGCTCAGTTGATAAAGAATACGCTTGTAGTATAGGAGACCTGGGTTTGATTGCTGGGTTGGGAATATCCCCTTGAAAAAGAAAGGGTACCCACTCAAGTATTCTGGCCTGGAGAATTCCAATGGACTGTATAGTCTACACGGTTGCAAAGAGTCAGGCATGACTGAGTGACTTTCATTTTCACTTTCTAACCTTCTTTATGGCCCTACTCTCACATCCATACATGATTACTGGAAAAATCAGTGCTTTGACCGTAAGGACATTTGTCAGAAAAATGATTTCTATATTTTTTAATATGCTGTCTAGGTGTGTCATAGCTTTTCTTCCAAGGAGCAAGTGTCCTTTAATTTCATGGCTGCAGTCACTGTCTTCAGTGATTTTGGAGCCCAAGATAATAAAGTCTGTCACTGTTTCCATTTTTTTCCCATCTATTTGCCATGAAGTGATGAAACCAGATGTTATGATCTTAGTTTTTTGAATGTTGAGTTTTAAGCCAGGCTTTTCACTCTCCTCTTTCACCATTATCAAGAACTTTCTGCCTTTATGGTGATGTCATCGACATATCTGAGGTTATTGGTATTTCTCCCAGCCATCTTGCTTCAAGCTGGTGCTTCATCCGGCCTGGCATTTTGCACATTATATTCTACATATAATTTAAATAAGCAAAGTGACAGTCTAAAGCCTTGATGAACTTACTTCCCAATTTTGAACCAGTCATATGTTCCATATCCAGTTCTAATTCTTGCTTCTTGACCTGCATACAGGTTTCTCAGGAGGCAGGTAAGGCGATCTGGTATTCCTGTCTCTTGAAGAATTTTCCACAGTTTGTTGTGATCCACCCAGTCCAAGGCTTTAACATAGTCAGTGAAGAACAAGTAGATGCTTTTCTGGAATTCCCTTGCTTTTTCTGTGATCCGATGAATGTTCTCCATTTAATCCTCTGCCTTTTCTGAATCAAGTTTGTATATCTGGAAGTTCTTGGTTAACTCACTGTTGAAGCCTAGCTTGAAGGATTTTGAGCATTACCCTTCCAGCACAGGAAATAAGGGCAATTGTGCAATAGTTTGAGCATTCTTTGGCATTGCCCTTCTTTGGGATTTGAATGAAAACTGACCTTTTCCAGTCCTGTGGCCGCTGGTGAGTTTTCCAAATTTGCTGGCATATTGAGTGCAGCACTTTCACAACATCATCTTTTAGGATTTGATTTTTACCTAAGATTTACACATAATTTTATATTCCCTAATTTATCCCATGTTATATTTTTAATGTTTTTTGTTGTTGTTGTGGAAAAAGTCACATAATATGAACCATACTGTTTTAACCATATTTAACTGTACAATTCAGTGACACTAAGTACATTCACATTGTTGTGCAACTGTCACCACCATGCATCTCCTTGCACTTTTCACCTTTCTAAACTGGAATTCTGACCCCGTTAAATACTAGCTCCCTATTCCCTCTCCCCACTCCCCCACCCTCTGACCCAATCCCTGGCATCTACCAATATACTTTCTGACTCTATGAATTTTATTATTCTTGGTACATTTTGTAAGTATAATCAAATAGTGCCTGTCTGCATCTACTATATATTGGAATGTATTTTTAAAGTTAACTTAATATATGTCCTACAAACATATTGTACCTTCTTTTTCCCCTGTCTTCTACCAAGTGTTCTCATTTATCCCTTTTATACATAGTAGTGCATATATATCAGTATCAACCTCTCAATATATACCACCTCCTCTTTTCCCTCTTGGTGCCCATACGTTTGTTCTCTATATCTGTGTTTGTCTCTGCTTTGATGCAGACAAGATGTTATAACAACAACAGAAAATTACCAATTCAAAATTTATGTAAATTAATTCATTAAAATAGTGCTACCTCTAAATATATTTTATAAAATGGTTATGATATTTTGCTGCTTTCTATGTTCTTTCATGAAACTAGAGGCCCTGCTTTCTTAATAAAGTTATGAAATACAAAATTCAGAAAAAAATATAAAAATTTCATCTCAATGTCCCAAAGCATATAAACTTGAGTTCTTAAATTTTAGCATTAATATTATCTGATTACAAGGAAATGAACTCAAGAGTATTCAGTTGCTTTCCTCTTTATATTGATTAAATCACATAGAATTTTTGTTATCTTTGTTAGTATCTCTAAAATAACTTCCACAAAAAAATTATCTGCTGCATAGCCCTGTTCGCACAGGCCTCACATCATTGGATTAGGTGATTTCTGGCCTAAAGGATATTACATTTTTCTGTATTTTATATAAATTTTCATAATCACTTGTCTATTGCTTAAATATGACCATAGAGTATTTGAGGGGCTTCCCATGAGGTGCAACTGGTAAAGAACATTCCTGCCAATGTAGGAAACACAGGCAGTGTGGATTCGATCACTATGTCAGGAAGATCCCCTGGAGGAGGGCATTGCAACCCACTGCAGTATTCTTGCCGGAGAATCCCATGGACAGAGGAGCCTGGTTGGCTACGGTCCATAGGGTTACAAACATTCAGACTGGACATGACTGAGGTGACTAAACAGCAGCAGCAACGTGGCATATTTGATCATTTTGTTATCAATTATAGAGTACACAATACTGCTTTTCCTTAATACTATTAATTTTCAAAGTAATCTTTATAAGTGAGTGATCAAATTCATTGATGGAGAAGTGATACAAGTACTCAGGAGACTAGGTTCATATTCATTTGCATAAGTACTTTTTAAAGGCACCATTAATAAGTACACTTATTTAAGGTTTGGGGGCATTTGTTGAGCTTCAGTGAATTAGATACCCAAATACTCTACACATCTCATTTTCCCTTATATCCCTTATAGTTAGGAGTAAGCTCCCTAGCAAAAACTCTACAAGACCTATTTTTTGCAGTAGAATCAATTTCATTAAAAGTACATTAATACGAAATCTGTGTTAAAGTTGCTCCTGGATACAAAATTCGTCATTACTCAATGAAGAAATAAAAAGCTACAAAGTTAGCATTAATCAAATAGGCAGTAACACACGATACATATTAACCAAGGGCAGCCTTTTTCAGGCTGCAGTACTTTATAAACCTATAAGAAAAGAATTAAGTGCAAATAATTTATATTCATTAATTATTCCAGGAAGAACTTTTATTTTTCCAAAAGTTGTTATTCTACTTAAAATTACTATAGGCATGTGGAAATAATATATGACTGTGTTTGTGTAAAAAGAAATAATCAAGTTTATCTTTATCAGAAACACTATGAGATGTTGTTGAAAAGGAATTATCCAAATGACANCAGTATAAAATCAAAATATATGTCTTGAGTATACTTATGATTTCAGAAAAGCTAGAGGTAGCACAATGACAACTGGAGTATTGATAAATGACTTCTTGAATAAGGAGGTTATGAAAAGGGAAAGCTTGGCTAACAATAAGGCTTATGTCAGTCTGAAGTGGGAAATGAAACAATGTTTGCTAAGAAAGATGAAGAGTGCAGCTATCCTGGAGAGAAATTAGGGTTAAGAGTTGGCTTTAGTGCTCAGAAGCAGCATCATGTATCTAGACAGCATATTAAAAAGCAGAGACATCACTTTGCTGACAAAGGTCCATATAGTCAAGGCTGTGGTTTTTGCAGTAGTCATGTACAGATGTGAGAGTTGGACTATAAAGAAAGCTCAGCACTGCAGAATTGATGTCTTCAAACTGTAGTAATGGAAAAGACTCCTGAGAGTCCCTTGGACAGCAAGGGGTTCAAATCAGTCAAACCTATAGGAAATAAACCCTATATATTCATTGAAAGGACTGATACTGAAGTTGAAGCTCCAATCCTTTGGCCACTTGATGGGAAGAACCTATTCATTGGAAAAGACCATGATACTGAGAAAGGTTGAAGGCAGGAGAAGGGGGCAACAGAGGGTAAGATGGTTGGATGGCACCACTGACTCAATGGACATGAGTTTGAGCACATTCCAGGAGATAATGAAGGACAAGAAAACCCAGCGTGATACCATTCATGGGATCAATAAGATCTGGACATGACTGAGTGACTGACCAACAGCAACAATGGAATATAATGCAACATGCTGGAATACCTTAGGAACTGGAGAAATATATTTAGACCTTATTCAAATGATTAGAATTGTATTTAGTAAATAGTAAAGTAACATGGCGAAATTTGAGCCCCACAAATTTCAACCGGATATTGACCAGTCATTCCCAATCAGTCTGTCCTGCAACACATGATTGAGAAAATTTATCCACCTTTGTTGACTACAGGCAATCTGTGGTTATGATAATATGTAAACAAGGGCCAAAATTAGAAAAAAAATCAATATTCAGTGGTCTAGTTTCATTTGTTGAAGAAGAAAGAAATGAATCTTCTACCTATATATATATAAATTCTTCAGGGAAGTTGGTAAAATACAGAGGAAGCACAATAGGAGAAACCTGAATGAGGTTGTTGTTGTTTAGTCACAAAGTCATGTCTGACTCTTTGTGACCTCATGGACTCCTCTGTCCATGTGACTTCCCAGGCAAGAATAATGGAGTGTGTTGTCACTTCTTTCTCTGACCCAGGGATTGAACCCATGTCTCCTGCATTGGCAGGAGGACTCTTTACCATTGAGCCACCTGGGAAGCCCTGGGATAAATGCATGAAGGGCATAAAGGAAGTAATTGTGACATCATAGATTCAAATCCCAGGATTTTTTTTTTTCTCTAAGAAATACCAACATGAACCCAAAAAAGAAAAAAAGTAATTGAATAATCACAGAGGCTTCCCTGATGACTCAGTGGTAAATAATCCACCCACAATGCAGGAGACACAGGAGAATGGAGTTTGATCCCTGGGTTGGGAAGATACCCTGGTTGAGGAAATGGCAACTCACTCCAGGATTCTTGCCTGGAGAATTCCATAGACAGTGGAGCCTGGTAGGCTATGGTCCATGGGGTTGTGCAGAGTTGGAAATGACTGAGTGTGCACAGCACAGCAATAATCACAGAGATTGTTATGGCCCAAACACATTTTCTCGGTTCTCTTGACTCAGCTTACCTTTCTCACCCTTTCCATGGATGTTGCATCGTGGCTGGATTTTAGCCAGTGGAATATAGGAATGTTAAAACCTTATTTTCAACCTTAGCTCATAAACCATTTCCTCTGTTCTAGTGCATCTCGGCTCGTAGAGATTGTGCCCCCTCAGGGATATATGGCAAAGTCTGGAGATAATGTTGGTTACACTGGAACATGATCCACTTATGTCTGAATCTTAGAACCCAGAGAGGTTGCAGTTACTGCTAAACATTCTACAGTTCTAAACAGCCCTTAAAACAAAGATAATGATTCAAAACAACAATAGGACCGAGACTGAAGAAGCCTGCTTTATCTTCTCTAATACTTCTAGTATATTGGATATCTAGAATAAATTTGGTAGTGAGAAATTTGTGAGAAAAAAAACCAATGCATTTCTACTATGATTCTGTGATTACACATATTCAGTATATTTTTGGTATAATAGCAACCGTAACTAAACTAAAAGAAAGCTAGATTCTTATTGATATTAGTAGGAATATAATGAGTTACTTCCTTCCATGGAAGGTAGCTGAAGAAAGAATTTTTTAAAGGAAAAAAAGAAAAAGTAAACCCATTACAAGGCAAAGTAAACATTCTGCTTGATTCCCAGCTTTGATTTGTAGCTTTGAATGCTATTTAGAGTATTGCAATGAGAAATGGAAAGAAATAACCTCCCACATTTCTGAGGAAAGTATAAATTAAAATTTTAAAAGTCTGCAATTTATTTTAAAGATATATCAAAACCTTAAAAAGATGTGTGGCCTAGTTGGAATTAATATCAATAAAAGATTTATGAACTCTTAGTAATGTTGATCACAGGAATGCCTTATAAGGTACCACAATTTCTAAAAATAAGGTAGTTTTATAACCCCCGTGGTATGTATCAATATGATGAAATATTTTCAACCATTAAGTATCATTGGTATTTTTAAAAGCTGATCATATTATATAGATATATATGCAAGTAAGCTAGAAAGAATTTATAATCCTAAAGAGAGAAATGGTTATTTCTAGGAGGCAAAATGGTGAGGCTTTTAATTTTTTTGATTATTATTCCTACATCTATTTACCTAAGTATAATTATAAAATTGTATTATGGAAAAACAGATATTAAATTGCTGTTAAGTCTTCATCCTGTTCAAAGTATGGAACCTCAGAGAAGTCTGCAGGGTTCCCCTTGCAATGCTACCCACAAATGTATATTTGGCTTTGAACAAAAGTCTTGCATTTTATCTTTTGCTTAACTCCTGACGCAAACATTACTGTTGGCCAGCATACTAAAAGTCCAAGAAATGGCTTAATTAATAGTGTATAGAATGTATGGATGAATTGAAAAGGTGATACAGCAAATATATAATATTCTCCTCCACTACTTGATAATTCGGACCTTTTTCCATGCCATAATAATATTGCTGTATATCAGGAATATGTTCTGCTGATCATAATATGAGACTCAAATTACAGTGGCTCACACGCTAGACAATATGTTTTGATCAAGTGAGAAATCTTATTTACCCATGTTGTCCAAAGTGGCGGGATGCTCTTCTTTTTAAAGACTGAATAATACTCAATTTTGTGTATATATACAAACCACATTTTCTGTATTCATTCATCTGTTGATGGAAACTGGGGTTGTTTCCATTCTTGGTAGCAATGAATAATGCTGCAGTGTACATGAGAGTATAGATATCTCTTTCAGATCCTGATTTCAATTCTTTTGTATATGTACCCAGTGTGAGATTCTTGTACCATATACTGGTTCTATTTTTAATTTCTTAGGCAATTCTATACAGTTTTCCATAGATGCCACACTATTTCTCATTCTACCAACAAGATACAGAAGTTCTAATTTCTCTAATTCCTCATGGACACTTAACGCTAAATGAAATAAGCTAGTCACAGAGGGACAAATACTGTATAATTTCACTTATATGAGGTATCTAAAGTAGTCAGACTCACAGAAGAGAATACAGTAGTGGTTTTCGGGGGCTGAAGGGTGAGAGAAATGGAGAGATTTTATTCAGTTGGTGTAGTTTTCAGTTATGCTAGTTGAAGACGTTCAGAGATCTGCTATCCAGCATAGTGCTTGCAGTTAGCAGTCACATTGTATATTTCAAGATTTATTAAGAGCGTAAATCTTAATGTTAAGAGTTCTCACCACCTACAGAAAAAGCAACTACAAAAATGGAAAAAAAGAGATACAAGCAAACTTTGTGAGTTGCCGTATACGTTTATGACCTCCATTATGGCGATGGTGTCATGTGTGTTGCGTTATGTCCAGACTCATCTCTTTGTATTACTTAAATCTTTATATACCTTAAATATCAAATTAATTGACATTAATTAATCTATTAAGGAAAGAAAGAGGAGGAGGAAGAGAAAGAAGGGGAGGGAGGACAAGAAGAAGAGAGAGAAATATGTGTGGAAGACTATGGTGATCTAATTTTGGCTCTGAGTTAAGAACTGAAATAAAGAACCTGTAATGTCCACCATGTTTTTACCCTTATAATTGATTCCATGATACTAGTTCTTATATTGCAATCAATCAGCTAGTGATAAAATGGAGGGCAAAATATTTCTGCAGAATGAGTTTCTGTTATTTAGAAAAAAGCCTAACTGGATATCAGAAGACCCAGGGACTCCTATTTACATATCACTGGTCAGACATTGGTCACATGGTCCCTTCTAGTTGCAAAAACAGACAAGAGAACATAGTTTTTGGTATATTGCTGCCTTAAAATTGCTTAGTAAGGAGGAGGAAAGTAGGAAAGTGTGAAGTGTTAAGTTGCTCTTTTGTGTCCGACTCTGCACCAGATAGACTGTAGCCAGCCAGGCTTCTCTGTCCATGGAATTCTCCAGACAAGAATACTGGAGTGGCTAGCCATTTCTTTCTCCATGGGATCTTCCTGACCCAGAGACTGAACCTGTGTCTCTTGCATTGGAGGCAGATCCTTTACTGTCTGACCAAGGGTAGGATATACATATTGGGTGGTCAACTAGTTATGGCTGCCATGAGTACATATATTCTGATTCTCTTAGACCTTTTATGTTCATATCTGTATTCTCCTTGTGTAGTTCTTACCTAAATGTCTCTAATTATGAATTTGCATATATAACTATTTAAATATATCTAAACTACTTAAATAAATCTGAACTAATTAAGCATATCTAAACACTATAAGTGTTTCCCACAGTTTTGAGAGATAAAGCCCATATTTCTGAGTTCATTTAGCACTAGTTTCCAGGTGGAAGCTCTTTCCTACAGACTACAAAAGCAAGAGTATTTTGACCAATCCACAGGGATGTTTGAGAAGAAACTCTATTAGTATGCTGTGTTTAAGAATGAATTCTTAATGAAACATGACTAAAGGGTGAAATGTAATTTTATTTTCATCAGCCAGAGGAAAAGAGCAAATGTTATGATAACACATTTGAAGACCTTTGGCAGTAATGAATCCTGGTACTTGACGATAAAGTAAAGGCTAGCATTATTGAAAAATGTTGAGGTACCTAAAAATATAAACACAAAATCAAAATGAATGAGTGAGAGAGAGGGAGGGAAGGTAAGAAGAGAGATTGAGACTGAAGAAAAGAAGAGAGAGCAAGAGAAGGAAGAGAGATAGAAAAATCAACAGAGGTTCCTTCCAAAATGGAAACAAAGGGGAATACTGAGAGAAAGAATGCTTTCAGTGAGGATTAAAAAAATGTACCTCTAGTTATAGAGTAAAGTTAGCAATAAAAGATGCAAAGGCTTACTTTTTCTATAATAAAAAAGTATAAGCTGATAATAAAATAAATTAGAAATATTTAACAGTACTATTTCAAAGAAGAACAAAATGGGAAATGTTCAATTGTTATTGAAAAAGCATTTCTTGAAAAAAATAGTATTTCATTTCTGTTGAACAATTATGGATCTTTAAAACCATTAATGATTTGAGAAATTAAAGTGTTTTTTCCTTAAATGTTCTTTCTTTTCTAGTAACACACAGATTAAAATAATCACGGTGATCCTGGGTGCGTTTCTTGCTAAGTTCTTGATAGAATCAAAAGGTACATTTGAATGGGAAAAGAAGCAAAGGCAAATGAAGTGAATCACTGGCAGTAATTATTGTCAATATGCACGTCACACGTGGAATGTGTTTATTTATCCTTAGAGTACACTTTAAATCTTCAGAGCAAATAAGTAGGTTCTTAATCTTTGATGAAGCTTTTTAACCATTACATTGGAGGCCATGGTAAAAATCAGTTTATTCTGGATACCCTGGCACTTGTCCAGCTAAGAAAGTGCATAATCACCCAATTATGCAGTATCACTTAGACATTTAAATCAGAAACCACAAGTAATGTACATCAGGATAGAGAATTCTGAACCCCCTCAACTGCAAGTTTCATAGGATCAACCAAAGAAGCCCAGAGCCCAGTGTGGCTGCAACATGTCCCTGTTAAGCTGTTTACTCCTAACTTTTGTTGTTGTCCATTCCCTCAGTCGCATCTGACTCTTTGTGACCCCATGGACTCCTAACTATGGGTGGTGAAAACTATTGCCAATTAAAGCAGCTCATCTTAATCTCATTGTGTAAGTTAACTGACAGCCTTAAATACATTTCTCATATGCCTTACTCTATATTTTCAATTCACACATACACTCAAAGACTAGAATGAAGAAATTGGATTAGGGAATGGAGGTGATAATTCACTTAGAATTCATGAAAGAAAGCCTGAGTTAATGTAGCTGAAACCCTTAACTAAAGGAAGTTCATTCCTAAGGAAAAATGCCAAGATTAAGAAGTAGAATTCTTTTCTTTAGAGAGATATGAAATCTTTCCTGAAGTTTTGTATAAAAGAGTAAAGTGCATATTATTTAATTCTGAATTATCTGTTTTATCTTCTGTATAGAAAGGCCTATGTGTACAAATTTCTGGAATGCTGGAAAGAGGGGGAAGAGGTGTGGTGTGACCAGTGCACAGAATGGATAATTAGCTGAAGTCAGAAGAGGTTGGAGTCAGAGAAAATGACAGAATGTGCAAGGTCTTATAGACCATACTAAGCACTTTGTTGTTTACCTCTAAGAGCTATAGGAAACCATTAATTTTATGACTTTAATAAAAATCACTTACTTGCTTTGTATGGGTATATAACTATAATATGCATTAATTATTAATTTCATTTACCATTAAGTTTTAGATTGTTTATATGACCAGTTTTTTTCTGATAAAAATGTCATACATTGATGAGCACACAGAAGGTAAATAATCATTTTTAAAAGAACCAATTAAGAGATTTTGCAGTTGTCTAGATTAAAAAATGGTTCAGGCAAGTCAAGGACAGGAGCAGAAATGTATGCAAAGGCAACATTGCTATAACTAAATTGACTGAAATAGATTACAGGTTAAACATGAGTGTTGACTGACAGGAAGGTGTTCAGAACTTGTGCCAAAGGCATGACCTGTTCAATTGCATTTGTATTATTAGATCCATTTTCTGAGATATATTTTTAAAAATGTCAGGTTTTTGAGATTTCCTCTGAGTTTAGTCCTTGAAATGTTGTCTTTGAGGTCCATTTCAGACATCTGTGTAGAGATGTGGAAGGATGAGTCAGAAGACATCTGGCCAGGAGGTTTAAAATTGAGTCAATTAGTGAAGATGAGGTTGCCTAAATAGTGTACACGACAGAAGAGAAATGACTTAAAGATAATGCCAGCTAACCTCAGCATTACATGACTGATTGAAAGGAGAAAGAGAAAAGACTGAGAAAGGACTTTCTAAGAGATCAAAGGAAAATCAGATGTATTGGGTTAAAGAGAAATAGTTTGCAAGAAAAGGAGAGGGTTCAGATAATCAACAGTTATCAGAAAGAACAGAAAGATGAAGGAGGAAAGCAAAAAACAAGTGTATGGTGTGAAGCACCATGAGTAAACTGGTTACACTGGCATGAAGTTATTTTAAAGTGAGAAGAGTTTATTGAACTGATAAAATCCTGTTAGTGCAGACTTCCCGTAAGTGATGTTTTCGTTTCAAGGGTAGGAGAGGAAGACATGTTTATCTGAAAAGGGGATATGTGTTTAAGAAGCTTTTCACTAAGGTGAGGAAGACTACATTTGAAATACTGGCACAAATGATTCAATAAAAGGAAGAAGTGGAAAATGTGTGAAAAAGAGGCAATGACCCATAATATAATGTTGCTGAGAAGGCAGGGTTAGGTGGGTTCCAAAGCATGAAAGAGAAACATCTTTCAGACATCACTGTCTGCATCAACAGAACATTTTAAATTAAAAACCAAGAAAACCCCCAAGCAGCATTATCTGTAAGATAGGCAATAAACATTTTCAGACTGCCTCAATCTCAAGAACTAAGATGCAGCTGACATTTCTTTAGTTTGTTAATTTTTTGTTATTGCCATGAAGTAAGTGTTTTTGAATAGAGCATAGACCATGAGCTGAAACTTCTCATTTGTCAGAACATTCTATTGAAAGTTTCAAACTTTCATTTCTACAGTTTAGCATAATATTTATAATAGCTAAACATATTTAAAGTGCATAAATTTTTTAAGTAACCTTGGGATATTGAGCTAATCATTTAATAGTGTAGATATCAAATTAATCAGTTTTAAAAATTATTTTGAATTATACTTTATACGACTGTTTCTCAATTATAAAATTTGTGATCTATATTGAAGTAAACTCTTTACTTTTTAAGTAATGTAAAATCAGTGTCTAAAAGCATTTGTTCCTAGTCCCTTTAGGTCACATTTCATCTAAACCAAGGCTGAATTTCTCTGCATCTATGAGTGCTAAGCTGCTTCAGTCATAGCCAACTCTTTGTGACCCTATGGACTATAGCCCACCAGGCTCCTCTGTCTGTGGTTTTCTCCAGGCAAGCATACTGGAATGCATTATGTTCTTCTCCAGGTGATCTTCCTGAGTCAGGGATCAATTTCTCTGAATTCATTTCATAATCTAGGTATCAGCATGGCCCACTACATCCTTGATCCCTGTCTCTCTATTTTTAAAAATTAATTTGTACTGGTGTATATTTGCTTTACAATGTTTTGTTACTTTCTGCTATACAACAAAGTGAATCAGCTATACATGTACACTCAGTAAAGAATCCACCTTCAGTGTAGGAGACCTGGGTTGAGAAGATCCCCTAGAGGAGGGCATGGCAATCCATTCCAGTATTCTTGCCTAGAAAATCCCCATGGACAAAGAAGCCTGGTGGGCTGCAGTCCATGGGGCTCCAAAGAGTCTGACACAGCTGAGTGACTTAGCACAGCACATACACGGAGTAGAGTTGATCCCTGTCCTTAACATCAAAGATGGATCAAATTCACATGTATCAGATACAAGCCTACTCACATCAAAAGTGGGGCCAAGCATTGTTAATCTATCTTCTGATAATTTTATTAGGAGAAAAAAGAGACATGCCAAACACAAACAACAAAGCTTACTGGGTTTTTCTCTCTGTACAAAATTAGTAGTTTGGCTTTCATTCTCTGATTGGTGTACCATTCATCTGGATCTATGCCTGTTCTCCAGTTTTTACCACAGCTGCTTCTCTTCCATCCTTCTCCTATAAGTAAGGGAAGCAAAATGTTCAGCCAGAAAAATTGCTTTTCCTAATAGAAGTTTAATTAAAGTGATATATATATATATATATATATATATATATAATCAGCACAATGGTATATATAATTTTGTGAGCTAATTGTGTGGCCAGGAGCTATAGTTGAGTAGATGATGATGATGGTAAGCAAGCCACGGTTTATTTCCAGCAATCTGATTGTGAATTCCAAAAAACTCTTCTGTGAGTAATAGTGTCATATCATATGAATATTTAGCTATGTTGAAATTAAATCTATTTTACAAAATCTAAGATATTCTTACTAAACTCAGAGCAGAGTGGATAAAACATATTTGAACTACAATGTTTGTAACCTGCTTATATAAACTTAGAGAAATTGTTTAGCTGTTTATTGCTCACTTTTCTCATAAATGGAATAAAGACGGAAATGTTCACAGTTGGTTGAGGTTAGGAAGAAAATGTATGTGAAGAAAGAAGTAAACAATCAATTATTGTTGTTACCAATATTGTTAAGAAAAATACAGTATCTCTATAGATAAAAGGTAATTGTTAATAGATACCAATATTTACGAGCAAATGCTAGGGTCATCATCTGTGTGTTAGAGGTTTATTTAGATGGATTCAAAACTCACAATTTACTGTTGAAGTAGGAGAATCTGTTACATAATTACATTATATTAGGTTGGCCAAAAAGTCCATTCAGGATTTTTTGTCAAAAGAGAAAAGATACAGAAGAAACTTTTGGCCCAACCCAATACTGCAATGCTTTTTAGCATTATCTTAATATATGTTATAAGTGTACTAGACAGAAATTTATATACTATAGTTCAACCTTCTTCCTTCAGAAATGAAGACACTGAAGGCCAGGTCATTTATGAGACTTGCCCAAGTTCACAATGCTATATGAAAAAATATATATCCTTAGGGGGAAAATATGTATCAAGTTATAAAACACTGAAATATGACCACGATGAGTAATTGCTCAATTAGTTTGTAGTTCTATATGTAATCATGTTATTTGCAAGGTACTAAATAGCTAGAAAACTACTTAAGAAATGAATGTGATAAATAACCTTTACCTCCTGAAAATTTGCTATAAAGAATAATTCTTAAAAGTCAAAAATTTTAAATAATGACAAATAACAATTCTGTTTTAATAACATCTTGGTAGGTCTGGCCCGGTGTACACTTGTATTATTTCTAATTCTTCTGCCATCACTGTTGAGACTGAAATTAGCCTCTTTCTCTGCATCTCACTGTCCCACCACCCCTTGCCTTTTTCCTACATAATTACCAGATTTTTTTTAATCTTTTTTTCAACCTGGCTTCCACAACAATATCCAAAATATTTGGACATATATGATTGTAATTTGTTTAATGGTATAATATCAAATTCTGTACTGAGTTAAAAGCAATTATTTTTATGAAACAGCATGATTCATTAGGCAGGACCCAGAAATCTGTGCAGACAAAATTAGGATTTCAACAGAATTGCACACTAAAGTTAAAAGAAGCCGGTAGAGATTTTATTACATTAAAGTGGGTGATGAACTGTCATTTTACTGAATGGTCTTAATCAACAAATGTAAGACGTAATTTGCTTTAGAGAATGTGGATTATTTACTAGTCTTCACAATGACCAATGGCAACGTAAAGAATATATAAATTTCTGATAAAATATTCATTTAAACAGAAAAAATACAGTGTGTGATAGGTGGTCACACATAAATGTATCATCACAACTGGTCAGATGACTTAGTCTTCAAACACTGTGAGAACTGGCTGTCTCATTCTTAAAATGTGGAAACTTATGCTCAGGTGATCCTTGGGAGCAGTATGTGAGATTTTTGTGCATGAGATGGAATGATTGCATGAAAGGTACTGGGTATATGCGTGACCCTCTGAGAAATATGAGTTTCTTTATCTTCCTATCTTTTATTTAACTAGTTTTCATAGTTTAGTTATGATGTGCAATAATTTATCATTTTTCCTGTAGGTCATCTGCAGTTTTATATTATCATAATGTTGAAATTAGCATAATTTCTTATAAAACCTTATTTCTCTACTTAGAATTTCTCTGAAAAGGTTCACAAAGTGAAAGCCTGAGTCCAGGTGTGTAAATACATTTTTAAGATTGTTAACATAATTGTAAATTCCATCTTGATTATTAATGGGATAAGAGGTCATATTTGATAAATTTTAGAGAAAAAATCAATTTGTTTTTATTGTTGATGCTTTCCCTGACTTCAAACAGTTTTCAAATCAGAGTGTTTTCACTCTTGTAGAAGAATGACTGATATCTAGTTATAATTATACAAATATTGGCAGCCGTCAAGGTTGTTTTTCCTTTTTTTGTTCAGCTATTTGATCACAAACACTTCTCAGTGAAAAGATATGAAATCTTATGCCAGAACTGAATTTTTAGGGATTAGCTGATAGCAAATGTCATCAAAACTCATTTTTAAAAGGTATTCTACTAATTTTAGCAACATTGAAACAACCTGTCTGTATCCTAGATTTAAGCCTTTGCTATACAAATGGAGTGTTAGTGTAGATTGACTGATATTATTTATTTTCCCCTGATAGTTTGGCTTACTCTTTAACACAGTATTGGGCAAAATACGTCATGCCATTGTTTCTTCTATAGGTCTCATACTAATGTTCTAATCTCTGCCTTCCCTTTTATTTCATCTGTCTCCTTAGTATATCTTTCATTCCTACAAAAATGCATTCCATTCCTCAATCTCCCTCTATGTATGTGTTTCTTTCCCATTACATTTTCCAGAGAGCCTGCCACACCACTTCATCTCCCTGAATTTATCCTTCCTTCAGTTGAACGTTAGTATCAAATATCTTAATCCCCTAAGACTCTTGTCTTCCCTAAACCTAGATGATCATTTCCTTGTACATGGTGATGGTACGACATGGTTCAGTGACATTTAAAAGTAAATTTGAAAATTTTGAAGATAGTTTATCATTCCTTAAACCAGAGAAGTGAGTGATATGGGCAATACATTGTTGCTTTTTTCACCATCCATTCTCAGGATCAGGGGCTTACTATATGGCTCCATGGTAAAGAACCCACCTGCCAATACAGGAGACACAGATTCGATCACTAGGTTGAGAAGATCCCCTGGAGGAGGAAATGGCAGCCCACTCCAGTATTCTTGCCTGGAGAATCCCATGGGCAGAGGAGCCTGGGCAGCTACAGTCCATAAGGTTTCAAAATGAGTTGGACACAGCTTAGTGACTAAAAACCATCAACAACAGTTCAGTTCAGTTCAGTCGCTCAGTCGTGTCCAACTCTTTGCAACCCCATGAATCGCAGCATGCCAGGCCTCCCTGTCCATCACCATCTCCTGGAGTTCACTCAGACTCACATCCATCGTGTCCGTGATGCCATCCAGCCATCTCATCCTGGGTCGTCCCCTTCTCCTTCTGCCCCCAATCCCTCCCAGCATCAGAGTCTTTTCCAATGAATCAACTCTTCGCATCAGGTGTCCAAAGTACTGGAGTTTCAGCTTTAACATAAGTCCTTCCAAAGAAATCCCAGGGTTGATCTCCTTCAGAATAGACTGGTTGGATCTCCTTGCAGTCCAAGGGACTCTCAAGAGTCTTCTCCAACACCACAGTTCAAACGCATCAATTCTTCGGTGCTCAGCCTTCTTCACAGTCCAACTCTCACATCCATACATGACCACAGGAAAAACCATAGCCTTGACTAGACAGACCTTAGTCGGCAAAGTAATGTCTCTGCTTTTGAATATACTATCTAGGTTGGTCATAACTTTTCTTCCAAGGAGTAAGCATCTTTTAATTTCATGGCTGCAGTCACCGTCTGTAGTGATTTTGGAGCCCTAAAAAATAAAGTCTGATACTGTTTCTACCGTTTCCCCATCTATTTCCCATGAAGTGACGGGACCGGATGCCATGATCTTGTTTTCTGAATGTTGAGCTTTAAGCCAACATTTTCGCTCTCCTCTTTCACTTTCATCAAGAGGCTCTTTAGTTCCTCTTCACTTTCTGCCATAAGGGTGGTGTCATCTGCATATCTGAGGTTATTGATATTTCTCCTGGCAATCTTGATTCCAGCTTGTGCTTCTTCCAGCCCAGTGTTTCTCATGATGTACTCTGCATAGAAGTTAAATAAGCAGGGTGACAATGTATAGCCTTGAGATACTCCTTTTTCTATTTGGAACCAGTCTGTTGTTCCATGTTCAGTTCTAACTGTTGCTTCCTGACCTGCATACAGATTTCTCAAGAGGCAGGTCAGGTGTTCTGGTATTCCCATCTCTTTCAGAATTTTCCACAGTTTATTGTGATCCACACAGTCAAAGGCTTTGGCATAGTCAATAAAGCAGAAATAAATGTTTTTCTGGAACTCTCTTGCTTTTTCCATGATCCAGCGGATGTTGGCAATTTGATCTCTGGTTCCTCTGCCTTTTCTAAAACCAGTTTGAACATCAGGGGAGCTCACGGTTCACGTATTGCTGAAGCCTGGCTTGGAGAATTTTGAGCATTACTTTACTAGCATGTGAAATGAGTGCAACTGTGCAGTAGTTTGAGCATTCTTTGGCATTGCCTTTCTTTGGAGTTGGAATGAAAACTGACCTTTTCCAGTCCTGTGGCCACTGCTGAGTTTTCCAAATTTGCTCGCATATTAAGTGCAGCACTTTCACAGCATCATCTTTCAGGATTTGAAACAGCTCAAATGGAATTCCATCCCCTCCACTAGCTTTGTTCATAGTGATGCTTTCTAAGACCCACTTGACTTCACATTCCAAGATGTCTGGCTCTAGATTAGGGATCACATCATCATGATTGTCTGGGTCGTGAAGATTTTTTT
>SJYQ01000479.1:667453-690969 GCA_006410935.1 Redunca redunca
AGTAATTCTCTAAAATCATATGAGTTATTTCATATGAGTTATTTTACTGATCATTGAAAGATAGTATTTGAAGCAAAAGGAAACTCTCTTTTTAATCAATGATAGACAAATCACCCATGATTCAGGTGCTCGATTGGAAACTAAAAAATGTAAATCAAGAGAGTAAGTAGACAGTAATGTGAAATCAGATGACTTCCTGGAATGAACAATTGACTTTATTACAATACAGACTTATGGGCTGAGGAAATGACTGGGAGTTGCCATTAAATGCTACATCTATTTCATCAAGTCTTCAGATTATTAAATATTTGCAGTTCCTTTCAATCTCCCTTGCATTTTTTTTTAATTCTGGGAAAGTCAGGTATTTCTGTGACCTTACTTTAATTTGATTTAAGCATCAATACAAAAGCTTCATAGGCGCATTGTGAAGTAAAGTGATTTATTTTTCCATTATTACCTCTTGGAATTATGGGGCATCTTAGAAATAAATTCCAGTGATAGCCCCATTCACTTGCATACTAACAAAAAGGAAAGTCAATTAGAGACAAAAACTTGAATAGTAAGGTATGGATGAAATTAGATTGTGTATAACTGTTAAACTTTCCCTTTTAATAGAGAATTTTTTTTAAAAAGTTATGTTTTTCATATAATATTTCATTATTAATGTAATAAGGATGAACTATAAGCCATCAAAAAAATAAAATAACCCATCATTTTTGTAGAAAAACATTTGCTATTATTTGCATTATTTTGGTCTATTACAGATGCAACACTGGTAAATGATATACTGTCTTTTCCTCTTATAAACAATAAGTTTACTTGGATATTTATCCAACAGATATTTGATATCTTACTATTTCCCAGATGCTGTGCATAGAGTTGGGCTACAAAGAGAGACAACATTTATCCTGGCCTAACAGGAGAGATTAATATATAAATAAATAAGATCTGTTCATTGACCAAAAACACACATTGAGTTTTTCCCATGTCAAACTTTATTCAAAACACTAGAGATACAGAAATTAACAAGGCTAAGGGAGGCACTCTTTCCTGGGATTATATTTTGGTGTGAGAGAATAGAAAAATAAAAATAAAATTGAATATATCAGAACCTAGATCATGTGGTTTTGGAAGACTTCTTGTGGACACAAAATGCTTGGCTGATACCTGAATGACATAAGGAGCCAACCAAGTAACTATCAGTGACAAGAGCAACCTAAGAGAAGCATTTGTTAGGGCAATGGACCTAAGGCACTCAGTGTCTCCAAGGAAGGAAGTGAGTCTAATGTGACTAAGGCAGAGCGAGTGATAGTGAAATAAAATCAGAAGGCAGGAGGCACATCAGACAGATCTTTAGAGTGGCCAAAAAAAAAGTGAAAGTGTTAGCAATTCAGTTGTGTCAAACTCTTTGCAACCACATAGACTGTATAGCTTGCCAGGCTCCTCTGTCCATGGGATTCTCCAGGCAAGAATACTGGAGTGGATTGTCATTTCCTTCCCCAAGGGATCTTCCTAACCCAGGATCAAGACTAGGTCTCCTGCATTGCACACAGATTCCTTACCATCTGAGCCACAAAGGAAGCCTTTAGAATGACAAGTTTGATCCAATTTCAAATGGAGGCTACTAAAGGACTTTTACCTTAGAAGTGAAGCAACTGATTTACATTCTACAGAGATGGTTCTGACAGCTGGTGGAAGATGTATGAATGAATGAAGAAGCAGAGAGACCATTACAGTTGTAGAAGTAAGATGTAATGGTTCTTGAATAATGGTAAAGATAGAAAGTCAATGGGTTTTGCATGTTTTGCTCATTGATAAGATGTGGGTATGTGAGGCAAAGTGAATATTTTTTAAAAAATAATATAACTTCCAAAGTTGTTGGCATATTAAGGGATTACATTCCTTACTATGGTAAGGACCAGTCAGTGCAATATGAGGAACATGAAAACACATTTCTCAGAAACAATAATCGGATTACTGAAAAAACAACAGCAACAAAAAAATGAAATGAGATGTTAAGTTATAGGTACAGGAATAAGCCAAAGACATATATGTTATGTTCAGATAATTTTAAGTATTCTAATGTGATTACAACAGAGGAACAGAGAAATGATGCAAAAAGTATAGCTAGAATCTGATTGTGATGGCGCTAAGTAGTTTGGGCATAGCATATAGGAAATGGGATTATAGAGGATGTATGGGCTGCAGTCCATGGGGTCGCTGAGAGTCGGACACGACTGAGCGAATTCCCTTTCATTTTCACTTTCATACATTGGAGAAGGAAATGGCCACCCACTCCAGTGTTCTTGCCTGGAGAGTTCCAGGGATGGGGGAACCTGGTGGGCTGCCGTCTATGGGATCACACAGAGTCAGACACGACTGAAGTGACTTAGCAGTAGCAGCAGTATGTTTTAAGATTATAAAACTGGATACATCAAAAAATAATACTATGTTTTCTGTAACTGTTTTTAATTTTCAAAGGCCTTTTATGTATCATTGGATTATACTATGAAGCTAGTAGGGGAAAAAGAGGAATAATATCCTCTCATGGGACACCTCAAAAAGAGAAACTATCATAGACTTTGGCAAAATCAGGAAAAATTTCAGGGTAAAATGTCATGGAGAAGAGGCATATCAAAAGAATGAAATGGGAATCTGTTTTTACTTTATAAGATCAAAATTTATTATGCAAAATAGCATAATATGAAGTAATACTTGATTACACTTCCTTTATTATTTTCTGTCTCTCCCTTCCCTTTCTACTAGAATATGAACTAAAGACGGTGCAAGCTTTGGGGCTTGTTGTTCAAAGATGTATTCCATTCGTGAGGAAAGTACCTATATGTGTTTATTACTAGATATCTTTGCTAATTGGTATCTTTTCTCTGATAGATGAAAGGGGGTAGAATTTATTTTCAGAAATTAAGTAAAATATTACCCTCAGTTAAGTATTTTAGATTAATGGGTTGAATCACTGGAGATCCTAAAAGAGAATTATTTGATGGGTTCTCTCTCAAAATTCTGACTCAGCTGTATTGTGGTATTTTAGATTTAAATATTTCATGCCCTAGTCATTGAAGCAGGTCATCATGAACATCAAAAGAGCTAACCAGAATAGAGCTAATTAGTGGAGGTGTAAGTAGAAAACTGAGTTTATCCAAGTTAAAGTGAGATGATCTGGTCACTTCTGAGGACTGTAGTCCTTGGAATCTAGAAATCATAAATGTCATCTCTAATTGCTATAAACTAGCATGTACAGAACACTTGGTAATGTCTCATAAGAGTCTGGGTCCTTGTAGGTCTTAATTAAGTCGATGGACAGGGAAGCCTGGAGTTCTACAGTCCATGGGGTCACAAAGAGTTTGACACGACTGAGCTACTGAACTGAACCGATGTGCAGGTTGGCTAAGATTGTTATGAGAAGACTGTCATTTTCAGTTCAATAAGTGGGAATTTGAAAGAAAGGTTAGAAGTCATTTCAGCCTGATTAAAAATTTCTGCTCAGCAGCATTAATAATTATTAGGAATTTGAGGACTATAATTCGGGTTATGCCATAATGCATAATTTGGAATGTGATTTGATGCAACTTTTATTGCCTTCACTGTTCTCTGCTCCATTCCATGAAGCTTCGCTGCTTCTAATTTCCCTCTACACATGTCACACTACGCTCAAGCCTTCTATTTTTGTTCATGCTATTTTTGCTTAATGAAAATAAGCATTTTCATTGAGTGAAATGCCTTTTCACTCATCTTCATCGCCTTAAAAGATAACTACCCCTCATTCTTGGATACTTTAACTGAGTTATCTCTTCTAGGTATCCTTATCTGACAACCATCCCTCCTGACAGCAAGATGCTCAGCACTTTATTAACATTCTGAGCACTTCTCCATTATCAATATATGATGTTTGTTTATGCATTTAGCTTCCCACTAGACTTTCAGTTGCTTGCTGATTATTGTATTTGCTGTAATTATCCAGAATTTAATATTATTTCCTGACACATAGAAACTGATCCATGATTTATTTTTTATTATAACTTGTGTGTGTGTGTACATGCATGTGTGTGTGTATATGACTCATTCTGAGCCCTACTCCTTGGTTTTTTCATCAGGTTTCATTTCAATATTCTGTCAGAAGGATTTTCAAGAAAGATAATATCAGAAGCATACTAATAATAACTTCAACTTGAAGTTGAAAAGACTATATACATTCTCTATTTGTTTTATAAATTTTATATTGCTATCTCATTTATTCTCACTGAATATCACAATAATTAACCAGATAGGAATATATTTTTATTAATATGCTCAATATACTTTGATTAAGGGTTTTTATGAATGACAATTAAGAGAACAAATGTTTTATGTCAGCTAAAATGACATAAAAACATACCGGTTGAGTTTTTGTAAGAGGTTTTAATAAAACCGTGCTCTTTAATCAGCTGCTGATCCTGGGTAGGAAGCACAATCTGCACCATTTTGATGTTGTCTCTGGGCATTTTACTGTACTTTATTCCCTGACTGTGAAATTGAATACTTTTATCCTGTGCTTGCACTGCATTTTGTAGCATCTGGTGCTTGCCATAGTGATGTTTTATATTCCTATTCTCCTTTCTTTGAAGTTACTCTCAGAAGTATAATGAAGGAGTTTTCAGTTAATGTGTAGCTGGTAACACATAGTTAATAACAGCCTCAAGGGTGGTGGAAAGTTGGTGTTTCCAGAGATGAGATGAGCACAGATATTTTTGAGCATGATTGGCATAGAGTGTCACTTCATAGAAAACTGGACTTATCATCAGCAGTACCTACATTTGTAAAGGTACTTTTAAAATGATTGTAACCGTATGTTGTTTTACTCTCAATAATGGGTATTATATTTTTTAATGTCTTTTTTAAAATTAAGATATACTTGATGTATAACATTATATTAGTTGCAGGTATACAACATGTGTGCTTGCTAAGCTGATTCAGTTGTGTCTGACTCTTTGCAACCCTATGGACTGTAGCCCACCAGACTCCTCTGTCCATGGGATTTTCCAGGCAAGAATACTGAAATGGGTTGCCATGCTCTCCTTCATGGGATTTTTCTGACCCAAGGATCTTCCAGACCCAGTGATCAAAACCATGTCTCTATGTTTCCTTCATTGACAGGCAGGTTCTTTACCATTAGTACCATATGGGAAGCCCTCAAGAATATAACATAATGCTTTGGTATTTGCATGTAGTGTGAAATACTTATAATAAGTCTGGTTAACATCCATCACCACATAAAATTACATTATTTTTACAAGAAATTTTAAGACCTACCCTCGGCAACTTTCAAATATCCAGTACAGTATTTTTATTTAATTTTTATTTTATATTGGAGTATAATTGATTAACTACGTTATGTTAGTTTCAGGTTTAGAGCAAAGTGAATCAGTTATACACTTCAACTTGAAGTTGAAAAGACTATATACATTCTCTGTTTGTTTTATAAATTTTATATTGCTATCTCTTATATTTATTCTCACTGAATATCATAATAATTAACCAGATAGGAATATATTTTTATTAATATGCATTAACATGCATTCACTACTTTTTTTTTTTTTTTTTAAGATTCTTTTCCCATGAAGGCCATTGCAGAGTATTGGGTACAGTTCTCTTTAGGTCTTACAGCAGTGTGTACATGTTAATTCTAATCTCCCAATTTATTCCTTCCCTCTCTTACCCCCTAGTAACTGTAAGTCTGTTTTCTACATCTGTGACTCTAAATAAGTTCATTTGGACTTTATTTTAGATTCCATATAGGGAAGCCCCATATAAGCAGTATCACATGATAACTATAGTTACATGCTGTACATGACATTCCCAGAACTTATTTTATAAGTGGGAGTTTGTACCTTTCGACCACCTTTCACCTTCACCTATTTCATCCACCTCCACCTCTGCCTCTGTTCTTTGTATCTGTGAATTCAGTTGTTGCTGGGTTTTATTTTTTGTTGTTGTTGTTTGTTTGTGAGGATTCCACTTGTAAATGAAATAATAGGGTATTTGTCTTTCTCTGACTAATTTCAACTAGCATAATGCCCTAGAGATCCATCCATGTTGTTGAAAATGGCAAGATTTCCTTCTTTTTATTGTTGAATAATATTCCATTGTATATATTCAATATGCTTTTTTCCTGATATAACAAAAATTATTTTGTGACTCAAAGAAACACCCTATATGACAGTTTATAAGGAAAATAAGAACAATGCATTATTTTAAATATTTCTAAACATCTAAATAATACTTAATTGTGGGCTCATAAGCTTGAATTGTACATATAAATCTAATAATTAAAGAGTTAACTAATACTTTTATTAGCGGTTATATGATTGCTGCCTGTTGGAGTAGGATTAAAAAATAGCAGTTCTATCTATAGGCATGAAGTTCATGCCTATAGCCAATAGCTCTGATACTTAATCTTTCTGTAGCATCACCATTCTAAGCAATACGAATTTGCTAAAGTATCCATGCAGCTGCTCCCTTATATTTGACTTGTCCTCTTCCAGGGCTGCACAAGATGCCAACGTGTTTATTTATTTTAATAACATCTTTTAGTTCAGTTCAGTTCAGACACTCAGTTGTGTTCAGCTCTTTGTGACCCCATGGACTGAAGCACACCAGGCTTCCCTGTCCATCACCAAGTCCCGGAGCTTGCTCAAACTCATGTCCATCGAGTTGGTGATGGCATCCAAACATCTCATCCTCTGCCATCCCCTTCTCCTCCTGCTTTCAATCTTTCCCAGCATCAAGGTCTTTCCCAATGAGTCTGTTCTTTGCACCAGGTTTGCCAAAGTGTTGGAGTTTCAGCTTCAGTGTCAGTCCTTTCAATGAATATTCAAGACTGATTTCCTTTAGGATTAACTGATTCAATCTCTTTGTGGTCCAAAGGACTCTCAAGAGTCTTTTCCAACACCATATTTCAAAAGTATCAATTCTTCAGCGTTCAGCTTTCTTTATGGTCCAACTCTCACATCCATACATGACTACTGGAAAAACCATAGCTTTGACTAGAATTTTATTGACACATAATTATCATGCAATAACATTCATCCACTTGAAGTGTACAATTCAAAGGTATTAGCATATTCACACAGTTGTGCAATTATCACCACCATTTAACTTAACAATATTTGAATCTCATCCTCACAAGATAAGAGGCACCAAGTAGCAGGCATTCCCCATTTAGTCCTCTCTTCAGTCCTTAGCATTCACTAATTTTATTTCTGTCCTTAGAGATGTCCCTATTCTGAATATTTCATATAAATATTTTCCTACATTATATGAATGTTTATTACTTTTTCTCTTAGCATAGTGTTTTTAAAGTTTACATTTTAGCATGTATTATTGCTTCAGTGTTATAGTTAAATAATATTATGTTATATGAATATGCAACACTGAATTTACCCATTCAACAGATTTAGAGACACTTGGACAGTTTCCATATTTGAACTATTATAAATAATGTATATATATATATGTAATGACTCTCTATACATAAATATGTACACACATATATGTATGTATATACACATATATATACACACATATATATTTTGGCTGTGCTGAGTCTTTGTTGCTGCATGCAGGCTTTCTCTAATTGTAGTGACCGGAGAAGGCGATGGCACCCCACTCCAGTACTTTTGCCTGGAAAATCCCATGGACGGAGGAGCCTGGTAGGCTGCAGTCCATGAGGTCGCGAAGAGTCGGGCCATGACTGAGCGACTTCCCTTTCACTTTTCACTTTCATGCATTGGAGAAGGAAATGGNATGAATGAGTTTTGTGAACCAAAGTTCTAAATGAATGTCTTAGTTTTGTGTGAACCAAATTAACCAGCAACAGAAAGAGCTGAAAAAAAGCCTTTTTAAATAAGTGACTGAGTTTTGTGAACTAGTCTGGATTTGATCACCGGAAAGTGAGCCTACAAAGTGCCAGAAATAAGGTTAAAAAACAAAACAAAACAAATCTTATACTGGATTTCAAAAGAAGATGGATCTTGGGCAGTGTGTGTACAAATAGGAGAGATAGAAAAGCAGAATTTGACAATTTCTTCTCTAGCACTTTCATGGCGAGAGCCCCTGAGAGTTAATATTGCAAAAAAAAAAGTAGCGGAGGGTAATCCACTTCTTTGGTGGATGCATCAGTCAACAGTCTGCCCATCAACAGGCGTGTGAATGAGGCCATCCTACACTGTCCAGCCACCAGCTGACCTGCCAGCTGGCCATAGACACACGAGAGAACCCAGTCAAGGATGGCTGGGTCATCTCAGGCCAGGAGGATCCGCAGGCTGCCCCACGGGATTCTGAGCTAAATTGAGCACTTGTCGTTTTGAGTCACTAAGTATTTGGGAAGGTTTGTTACACAGCAAAAGCTTAATGTTGCAGTGATCAGCAGAGAAGAGATTTCTGCTGTGAGGTTAGTTCTTCAAATCTTATCAAAACCAAGCTGACGTGTGCCCTCCAGCCACTGACTCTCCCTTTTGCTTTCATTTACCATTTGCCCTCCCGCTTGGCAGTTCAGTTTCTCCCACGAGGGAATAAATGAGTGATTTTGTTCACACACAGGTGGTGAGTTTGATTAAGGTGACTGAGTCTGTCTTTCAACCCTGGTGCCCACACCACTGAGCTTCTGACCTTTCTTAGCTGAGGAGCAGAGTTCTGAGCAGTAATACGTCCAGCTTGTCCCTGTCCTGTCCAAGCAACCAGCTCTGTCCCATGTGCTTGAATGGTTACAAGCCTCCCTAACAGTGATGTTGAATTTTTAGAGTTGGAAAATGAATCTGTTTCTTACATCAGCTTCAAAATAATAAGAAAAAGTTATAAAAAAGTAAGTTAGTGTTAGTCATTTCAGTCGTGTCCAACTCTACAGTTCCATGAACTGTAGCCCGCCAGGCTCCTCTCTCCATGGGATTCTCTAAGTTGCCGTTCCCTTCTCCAGGGTATCTTCCCAACCCAGGAATCGAACCTGGGTCTCCCACATTGGAGGAGGATCCTTCACCATCTGAGCCACGTGGCTTCCATTAAAGAGTAAAGGTTCACTGGAACAGGTGTGAAAGCCAATCAGGCTAATACAGGAGCTGGTCTTGATATCTTTTGAGGATGATGGAGAATCCATGTGCCCTTTGACCCCATCAGAAGTGTGAAGATGTTGACATCTTCAACATCCAAAGGTATGTAGAATGAAAAGATGGGGCTTCCCTGGTGGTCCACTGGCTGAGACTTCAAGCTCCCAAAGCAGGGGGCCCAGGTTCGATCCCTGTTCAGGGAACTAGATCCCACTTGTCTCAGCTAAGACCCTGTGCGGCCAAATAAACAAAAAGGAGAAGAGAATCCTTGTCCCCGCTTGTATAGTATGATCCTGATGAACTTAAAAACCAGACACCCGGATTGCTATTTTGCCTCCGTATTTTCCCATGCTTACTGGGGTGACTTATTTTAGTCAAATTATGTCATGAAAAGCTTGCTTAATGTTGCATTAATATAATGTCAGCTGTCGGTATGATAATACATTTAGGTTTTTTTCTCCCCTCAGTTTCCCAACTGAAACCAGACAATAACCCATGGCATTCCATTTCTAAAAACATACCACAGGGCTTTTTTCCACAAAGGTTCCCACGCTTCTCCAGATTAGAAAACCCTCTAAAATCTCTGCCATCTTTCTGAAATTCTTGCCGTACATGGTACAAGGTAGAGAATCACTTTGGAGATCAGCACGGTGTTTCTTCAGTGTGTCTATTTTTTGGGGTGTTTAAACCTCGACCTTCTCATCTCCTCCGTTCTTCAAACTTGCCCAGATGAGACAGCGATGACCCGGCAGTGACTCATGGTACATGCCTGGGGCTGGAAGGAGTCATGGAAAAACAGCACTTTTCAGCTTTACACCCATAACCAGAGGCCCCCAAATTTTGTCCAGAACAACAGAATTAGATGCCATCAGCAAACTCTATTCACAGATGTTCAGAGAACGTGTTCATTTCCACTGAACATTTTGAAACCATTCACGTGTGAGGAAAAGCAGCGAAAGTGCTTAGTGGCAGAAACCCCTTCCCCTCCCAGCTCTTTCAACACAATCATGGCCCAGGCTGTGGCTCAGTGAGTCAACTCCAGTGGACGCCTTCCAGCTGAGCCCCTCTTTGAGGCATGAGGGAGATGAAAAGGAGATAAAAAGGATGCAGAGGAGTGCGTGTTGATTTCAGAGACTAATCAGATGATAAATCAAATATCTTGTGCTTATGTGCCGTGTGTATGTTATTAACTATCTCCCCATGTTAGGCTCTGTGCTGGAAACTTTTACATTGTGCAACCACAGGCATAGTGCCACACGTGTCCCCAAGGATCTTGACCTTATAGATACTTAACACCCAATCCTTTATTCCATGCTTACAATAGTCAAAAGAATAAGTATGGGGACTTCCCTGGCCAGCCAGTGGTTAAGACTCTGTGCTTCCAAAGCAGAGGCTGCACGTTTGATCCCTGGTCAGGGGACTAAGATTCCACACGGTGGAATCTTCAGAGACACTAAGGACACAGAGAAAAGACGGCAAGGTGAGAAGCCTTAGAGGAAATCAGCCCTGCTGACAACTTGAACTTCTGGCCTCTAGAATCGCGGGGAGATCAGTCGTTAAGCCACCCAACCTGTGATACTTTGTTATGACCATCCTGGTAAACTAATACATGTGCGTGTGCATGCTCTGTCGCTCAGTCGTGTCCGACTCTTTGCGACCCCATGAACTGTGACCCGCCAGGCTCCTCTGTCCATGGGATTCTCCAGGTAAGAATACTGGAATGGATTGCCGTTTCCTTCTCCAGGAGATCTTCCACCCAGGGATTGAACCCAGGTCTCCTGCATTGCAGGCGGATGCATTATCATCTCAGCTACTAGGGAAGGCCTAGGAAACGAATGTGGGAGGTATTATAATCCTTAGTCTGTAGATGATAAAGGAAAAGAGATTAAATAATTTATTCAGAATTTATGCTTAGTTCTGAATGGCCGAGGCTGGATTAGAATACAGTTCTTACGCCCGAAACACTGTTTATCTTCCCACCGTCCACCACATAGCACATCTGTCTATCAGCATTCTAACAGCCAAGACCCGTGCTGAGAAAAGTCAGGCCCCTTGTTTTTCTCCAGGTGACCACTACCTTGTGTGTTCTTCCCCAGTTCAGACGCTCTCTTACCCCTGGTTTCAATCTTCCTCCCTGCCCATTCTCCCCTTAACATGAACACCGCATCTTCTCAGCAGACGATACTTGTTTTTAGGACAAAGGCATTTTATCACAGGTTAGAATGCTGGATTATATAAGTGATTGTCAGTGATTAGCGCCAAACCTTTTAGAAAGCCTCTTGATGAAAGTGAAAGTGGAGAGTGAAAAAGTTGGCTTTAAGCTCAACCCCTGAAGTGTTTTTCTTTAATCTGCATCACCCTCAAAGCACTAAAGTTACATCCCTATAGAACAAAGGTGCAGTGGGTTATAACAAAGAAGGTACTTAACTCAAAGATCTATGTTGCTACTTGTTTTTTCTTTTTTCTATATACCAACTACGTCAACAAATAAAAGATATGAAAATTTGACAGCAAGTATTGGCTCAACAGATGAAACCCTTAATCAGTCCTGCTCTAATGATTTTGACTCCTCGGAAGCCCCTACATTCCTAGGATGTTTTGAGCTTCCTGTGTCTCTGCTGGCCGGGAGGCCGCCAACAATCACTGCGCAGCTGTAAGAGTCAGGCAGGCTAGAAAGCCATCAGAGGGGTTTTTGGATTGAAACACTCTTATTATGCCCAGGAGACTTATTATCTAAAAGCTCTAAATTAACTTTTTCCAGAAAAAGGTGGTGGGGGGACAGCCCCCTGTTAATGTCAGAAAAGTAGGCAAAAAGCACAATGCAGTAAGGTAGGCAGACCCTGGTTTTGGGGCAGATGCTCGAGCAGATCCAGCGAGGCTCCCTTAAAGCCCGACTCGCTTTTGCCTGCCGGACCCCTTAACCTCATGACCTTTGCCATGGGTGGGACTCCTCTTGCTGCCTCCTGGCACTCAACATTCAGAAAACGAAGATCATGGCATCCGGTCCCATCACTTCATGGGAAATAGATGGGAAAACAGTGGAAACAGTGTCAGACTTTATTTTGGGGGGCTCCAAAATCACTGCAGATGGTGACTGCAGCCGTGAAATTAAAAGATGCTTACTCCTTGGAAGAAAAGTTATGACCAACCTAGATAGCATATTGAAAAGCANATAGCTTTTCTTCAACCTCTGCTACTACATCAAATTTTCCAAAGCTTTAAATTTTCCAAATTTTCCAAAGCTTTAAGATTTCCAAATGTAAAGCTTTCTTTTCCTGCTATTTTCAAATATAAACATGAGAAAGTCCTCATATTTTTAAATATAGAGTGAATGAGTAAATCCTTTATGTGGATATAAAAACAGTTAAGTACCACAGAGAAGCATTTCTCCTGAGCCCATCACAAATAGTGAAGCCAAAAATATACTGTTTTCAGTGATTACTTAACAGTTAAATACACACACACACACACACACACACACACACACACACACACACAGGAGTGATTAGCTAATTTGGGACACATCTGTCACTTCAATGTAAGGACCTAATCCAAGTAAGGCTATAAGGGAGTCACGGAATTTTTGTTATTCCATGTGATTAGAGTCTTATTTTCATATTTTATCTAAATAAGATTCTGTAGTGGATTAGACAGCAAAGGAGTCACAAACAGCAAAATGCCCACAATCCAGTCTCCTACTGCATGACCCAGCCTTTTCCTACGTTTCTGTCAAGTCCTTTTGACAACACTCTCCCCCAGACTTAAAATATGCTGACTTTTTTTAGAGTTCCCTGTATTAACCAGCCTCTTTCTAATTGGATTTGTATATATTAACTTAATCTTTTCAACTTCAGAGGCTTTGCAATGCTCCCTCCTTCAGATGTTTCAACAGTCTCTTTTCCCACTGTCTTCTTTACCTGGTTGATTTGCTCATGCATGATTCCACTGCTCAAAATAACTTCAAATAAGGAAATCATTCCTAATCATCTGCTGAAGTCAGATACTCAGCTTTATTAATAGCCTGCATGGCATCCACCCAGAACGGCAATTATGCAGTAGTTGGTACATCTGAATAATGCGTCTGCCACTCCTAGTTCTCAGAGGCCTGGCATATGTGAATTTTTCTCCACCATTGTTTTGTAAGAAGCCCAAAAGAGAGCCCAGTGTACCATAGACGTTAACAAATGTGTGTTGAATACATCAGTGAAACTGATCTTCCATCTCCCCTAAGAGCATCTTTATTGATTCTACCCAACATTTTAAACTTTGTAAAATGACACATCTGGACACAGCAAAATATGTGAAAGCCATATAGGAGAGGAGACAGGCTCACAACACCTGTATGTCTACTTCAGACTTTTTAAAATCAATACATTTTTTTGTAACTAATACGTAAAATAAACATTGAACTAAACACTTACTTAACTATACCCTCACATTCTGAGAATCTATTTTTTTCCACGCATGTGGCACACAGGATTTCCAATGAATTAAAAAGAAGATATTCAGTCAAAATATCCCTCTATCCTTAATCAAAGCAATTGCCTCTCTGTATCACCTAGCATTGCATTCACATTCATCTTTGCCAAGTTTTATTTTATTCTGTTCAGTATGTATTTTGATCATATTTAATCCTTTCTGGAACAAGTCAAGACATGCATAAATACATACATAATGCTTTGGAAACAGCATATAAAGATATTTTGGCAACTGCAAATCTATACTGAATATTTTCAAATATATAGGTTAAAGCACTGGTTTATTTACTATGTACTGAAAGAGATTTATATCTCATAAATCATCACCACCTTGTCAGGTTGAGCATTTTGACTTTCACTGTAGCTAAGAAAGCCTTCACAGAATGGCTGTGTGGTTGCACAGAATTATAATACTCTTAAAATAATACTTACATATGTTTCTATATACATTCTAGAATTCAATGAGATGCATTAGCATCAACATCAATATTTAACTGCATTTACAAATATTATAACCCCTTCATCTAATGATTTAGTCTGGAACTTAGAACTTATTTTCATTTGAAGTCATCATATTTTAATCTGCCAGGGTCAAGAGTGATAGATGTTTCAGGCTTTCCATATCTGTCTCCTATTTACAGAGGTTCATAATTCAAATGGAAAATTAGCCCCTGAATGAAATGTGACATGTAGATTTTATGGATGCCATCACATTAAGATGCTTATCACTCACTTCCCTCTTTTTTTACCTCCCCTAAACCTGCAAGTATATGAATGACATGGAAGAGATAAAGTGAATACCGAAGCCATCACATCCTGCTATACTCAATCTTCATTATCTGTACCTTTTTCTAGGTTCATCTCTTCCAAGTTGTTTCACTGCCTAAAACTGTCCAATTTTTTGGTCATCTAACTTTTAAGTAAAATCTTTAGGGATTATGTCAGGTTTAAGAAGTAAACTTTATGCCTTTGTTGCTTCCAGAAAGGGCCATGGAATTATTGAGTTGCACTGGAAAAGCTAACACAGAAACACATGAGAAGGTGAAAAAGGACAGAAATCTAGCTAAATTAAATATCATAGTGGAGAACATGCCAAACAGACAGAAATACTGAGTTGTACTCTTGATTCAAATACCAAAACATGCATCACAATGAACATGTAATTTAAATTAACAGCATCTTAAACTTATAAAAAATGGGGAGGCTCAACCAGACATAAAATTTTGCACCCACCCTTGGCATGATTTCATAAAAAAGGAAAATAACAAAGCAGGCATATTTATAAATGAAAACAAATATACTCAGAAAGATACAAGTTCATCAATAATTTCCACAGTGTCTTTTCTTCTAACCAGGATATTTAGGAGCAGACTTAGGTATCTAATACAAGATATATAACAATAATTAACAGAGATTATGTCTGAATTCAAGGAGTACAAAGTATCAGTTCCGTTCAGTTGCTCAGTCATGTCCACTGCAACCCCATGGGCTGCAGCACGTCAGGCTTCCCTGTCCATCACCAACTCCCAGAGCTTGCTCAAATGCACTTCCATTGAGTTGGTGATGCCATCCAACCATCTCATCCTCTGTTGTCCCCTTCTCCTCCTGCCTTCAATCTTTCCCAACATCACGGTCTTTTCCAATGAGTCAGTTCCTTGCATCAGGTGGCCAAAGTATTGAAGTTTCAGCTTCAACACCAGTCCTTCCAATGAATATTCAGGACTGATTTCCTTTAGGATGGACTGGTCAGAACTCCTTGCAGTCCAAGGGACTCTCAAGAGTCTTCTTCAACACCACAGTTGAAAAGCATAAATTCTTTGCAACTCAGCTTTCTTTGTAGTCCAACTCTCACATCCCTACATGTGAGATTACTGGAAAAACTATAGCCTTGACTAGAAAGACCTTTGTTGGCAAAGTAGTGTCTCTGCTTTTTAATATGCTGTCTAGGTTGGTCATACCTTTTCTTCCAAGGAGCAAGCATCTTTTAGTTTCATGGGTGCAGTCACAATCTGCAGTGATTTTGGAGCCCAAAAACTAAAGTCTCTCACTGTTTCCATTATTTCCCCATCTATTTGCCATGAAGTGATGGGACCAGATGCCATGATCTTAGTTTTCTGAGTGCTCCATTTTAAGCCAATTTTTTCACTCTCCTTTTTCACTTTCATCAAGAAGCTCTTTAGTTCTTCTTCTCTTTCCACCATAAGGGTGATGTCATCTACGTATTTGAGGTTATTGATATTTCTCCCATCACCCTTGATGCTAGCTTGTGCTTCATCCAGCCCAGCATTTCACATGATGCACTCTGCATACAAGTTAAATAAACACAAAGTTAAATAAGTACAAAGTATCATCTCACAAATTTATATACACTACACTATAATACGACAAGTGCTAAGGGGGATGCTACTGCTGCTGCTGTTAAATCGCTTGAGTCGTGTCCAACTCTGTGCAACCCCGTGGATGGCAGCCCACCAGGTTCCCCCATCCTTGGGATTCTCCAGGCAAGATCACTGGAGTGGGTTGCCAGTTCCTTCTCCAATGCATGAAAGTGAGAAGTGAAAGTGAAGTCACTCAGTCGTATCCAATGCTTTGCGGCCCCATGGACTGCAGCCTACCAGGCTCCTCCATCCATGGGATTTTCCAGGCAAGAGTACTGGAGTGGGTTGCCATTGCCTTCTCCAGCTAATGTGTATAGATTACAATGATGTAAAGGATAGGATCAATTTTTATTGAAAACTTAAGGCGTTTTCTCTGTCCATGGGGATCACCAAACAAGAATATTGGAGTGGGTTGCCATGCACTCTTCCAGGGGATCTTCCTGACCCAGGGACCAAACCCACATCTCTTACATCTCCTCCATGGGTGGGTCAGTTCTTTATCACTAGCACCACCTGGCCGGCTATAGTCCATGGGGTTTCATAGAGTGGGTCATGCCTGAAGTGACATAGCAAGTACACAAGCTAAGGAGGTTAACAGAGAGATGGATTTTGAGCAACATAGAGATGGAAGGCAGGCAGGCAGAAGGTTCTCCAGAAACAATATTAAAGAGGATTTATAATGCATCTCTTTCTAAATGGCATGATTTTAGACCATAGAGTGAGAGGTATTACAAATCAATGTGTGTGTGTTAATTGCTCAGTCATGTCATACTCTTTGCAACTCCGTGGACAATAGTCTGCCAGGCTCCTCTGTCAATGGAAATTTCCAACAAGAATACTGCAGTGGGTTGACATTCTCTTCTCCAGGGGATCTTCCTGACCCAGGGATTGAACCCAGGTCTTCCACATCACAGGCAGATTCTTTATGATCTGAGCCACAAGGGAAGCCCAGCAAATTAATAGGGACTAGATTTTAAAGACTCTTACATAGCACTGGGCTTCCTTTGTGGCTCAGATAGTGAAGAATCTGCCTGCAATGGGGGAGACATAAGAGATGTGAGTTTTATCCCTGGGTCAGGAAGATCCCCTGGAGGAGGAAATAGTAATCCACTCCAATATTCTTGCCTGGAGAGTCCCATGGTCAGAGGAGCATGATGGGCTAACATCCATGTGGTTGCAAACAGGTAGACACAACTGAAGAGATAGAGCATGCACACAAGCTTAAATATAGGAGTGAAAAGGCTGTGTATATAATGAATTCAGTTTGGGAATAAGTTTAAGATGCCACAATATCTTCTGTATATCAATATATAGAAGAAAGAAATATGGATCTTGATATCCATATCAAGATATCTAAAAGAAAAATCTGAGTATTCATGTTATTAGATTATAACATGGATAATTAAAAAACCTTTTTTTTTTTTAGGAATAAGGAAAAGAATATAGTAGCTGAAGACACTGAAAAGCTTGATTAGATACTACAAATTAAAATAAAGAGCTTGCATATGGGATTACAGCCTTATGTTTGAATCCTGTCTCACATTGAGCAAATTAGTCATTGGTTCCAATGTACTCTCATCTCTCAAATGGAATAGCATGCAGAATCTTAATATTACAAGATATAATTTATATAGAATTCCTTGCCATGTTACCTGAATCATAGTAAATAATCAAAGATTATCTATCATCTATTTATAGTAGGGGAGAATTTGGTCTGATTATTAAAAAAAATTTTAAGAGCATATTCATTATACTAACNAAAAAAATTTTTAAGAGCATATTCATTATACTAACATAACAAAATATATTAGAAAAATATAATGAAGGCTAAAATAAGGCTAAAATCAAAGAATATGAAACAATGTTTCATCGAGCTGATTGCAATTATAAGAATGATTAAGACTAATTTCTACACTAACAGCATTAAATGTGTTGTTGTTTAGTTGCTAAGTTGTGTCCGACTCTTCCTGACACCTTGGACTATAGCGTGCCAGACTCCTCTGCTCATGGGACTTCCCAGGCAAGAATATTAGTTTATTATTTCCTTCTCCAAGGGATCTTTCCAGTGCAGGTGTCAAACCACCTGCTTTGGCAGGTGGATCCTGTACCACTGAACCACCTGGAAAGCTCAAAAATACTAAATAGGAGACTTTATTATGTTTATGTAAATGAACATACATCAGATTTCTTGAGATTCTACATATTGTAAAATAAAGTCACTTGAGAACTATTGACAAAATACAGAGTACTATGAAAACTACATTTTCTTACATCCATAGGCCTTATGCAGTTTTGCACTGATTGACTATTTTGCTTATAGGCGTGAATACCCAAAACTTACATGTCTGCTAATTTCCCTATAAACTCTTAATGTGTAATGACCCCAATAAAATAAAAATTTACTTCTTACTCAACTAAAATCTAAGATAAGTGCTCTATTTGGTGGTAAGTGAAAGTGTTAGTCACTTAGCCGTAGTCCTACTCTCTGTCACCCCATGGACAGTAGCCCGCTAGTCTCCTCTGACCATGGGATTTCCCAGTCAAGAATACTGGTGTGGAGGTGCCATTCCCTTCTACAGGGGAATCTTCTCAACCCATAGACTGAACCTGGCTCTCATGTATTCTTTGCTGTCTGAGTCATATCCCCTAATTTATGAAATGAGAACCCAGCTTCCTCCTGAATTTTAGGAATATGACTTTCTCACATATTTTTCAAGAGCGCTATGCTTGTCTTGCACCAAGATAGTACCCTGTTTGCTGTAAAGAACAAATTGGGCCATGATGAGAAGTTGATGTTGACCCAAAGAGGTCTGAAAGTTCACATTATTTTGGGTAGTCATAAGAGGCACGTTTGGAGAATGATAGTTTAGCACATTGCCCAGGGAGAAGAGGAAATCAGATTGGTGAACTTCAAGAATGTTTCTACCACAGGGGGAACTAGAGAACTTCATAGCTTTTCACATCTACCTTGTTTCCAAATTTCTTTAACGTACTGGTTTAGTTTACAGATCGTCTTATACTCTAACACATTCTTTACCTCTTCTGACCTTTATGGAATTTAACTACTTTATTTGACTTTCATAGAAATGTAATAGAACAAACCACAATCAAACAAAAACTCCCAGCTTTGAATTGATGTCACATTTTACTGAAGATAGTGTGAATTTCCTGCACATTTCTTAAGCAGAATTAATTAACTGTATTTTTCCCTTTTTTTTTCTTCCAACACTTAGCATCTCACCTTGCATTCCAGCTTATTAAAGCATTTTCTTAAATAAAGGCTGTTTTCTTGGAAAAAAAATGTTGATTTCAGTTGCTTGGATGTTACCATTCATCACCACTGTATCTGTGTGACTACATATACATACATTTTGCACATGTAGAATTTTAGAGACTTTTTAAACTTTTATATTCTGAGCAGTGAGCTAAAAATTGGAGACATAAACATACATAATATATAATAGCTATTCTTACAGTCTAGCGAAGAAGACAAACTCTTAGGCCAGAAACTTTAGTGCATATTACAAGTGCTACAACATAAGTGTGTTCTCATGATTGATTGTGTGCTAAGTCAATTCAGCTGTGTCTGACTCTTTGTAACCTTACAAACTGCAGCCCACCAGGCTCCCCTGTCCATGGGATTCTCTGGACAAGAATATTGGAGTGGGTTGTTGTTTCCTATCCAGAGGATAATCCCAACCCAGGGATCAACCCCACATGCCTTATATCTCCTGTATTGGGAGGCGAGTTCTTTACCAGTAATGCCACCTGGAAAGACCAAAGTGTGTTAAGAGTGCTATACAATAAAAAGGAAGGATCATTCTATTACTTTTGATTTCCTGGGATGCAGACAAGTATGAACACCTGGTTGAGAAGGCCTTGGGAAGTCAGGCTGAAATGAAACTTGAAGATCTAATTGAAAAAGGAAGATATTGATACCTTGGCCTGGAAGCATTGTCAAAACTGAAGGCCATTTACAACCACTCCCGTCTTGGTTGTTCCTCCAGGATTTAGACAGACCAGATATCCATCTTGATAGTATGGCAATACCCTTCCAGTCTTCCTTGGTTCCCCCTACTGTATGGTGGTGGGCCATGGCTGAGAGAGCCCTGGAACACACCCAGATGGGTTAGGGATGTGAGGACTACATGTGCACTGAGCTCCTGGCATCTCCCAGCCCTTCAGGCAGTACCCCACAGTGAGCTCATGGTTGCCTGGGTTCAGCCAGAAGGACTAGGTCTTGTCCCTGAATTCTAGGGAGCTGGTATTCTTGGCATCTGTTCCTATCACTCCATGGGAAATAGATGGAGAAACAGTGGAAACAGTCTCAGACTTTATTTTCTTGGGCTCCAAAATCACTGCAGATAGTGATTGCAACCATGAAATTAAAAGACGCTTACTCCTTTGAAGAAAAGTTATTACCAACCTAGATAGCATATTCAAAAGCAGAGCCATTACTCTGCTGACTAAGGTCCGTCTAGTCAAGGCTATGGTTTTTCCTGTGGTCATGTATGGATGTGAGAGTTGGACTGTGAAGAAGGCTGAGCGCTGAAGAATTGATGCTTTTGAACTGTGGTGTTGGAGAAGACTCTTGAGAGTCTCTTGGACTGCAAGGAGATCCAACCAGTCCATTCTGAAGGAAATCAACCCTGGGATTTCTTTGGAAGGAATGATGCTAAAGCTGAAACTCCAGTACTTTGGCCACCTCATGCGAAGAGTTGACTCATTGTAAAGACTCTGAAGCTAGGAGGGATTGGGGGCAGGAGGAGAAGGGGACGACCAAGGATGAGATGGCTGGATAGCATCACTGACTCGATGGATGCAAGTCTGAGTGAACTCCGGGGGTTTGTGATGAACAGGGAGTCCTGGCGTGCTGCGATTCATTGGGTTGCAAAGAATCGGACACGACTGAGCGACTGAACTGAACTGAACTGGTATTCTTTTTTTTTTTTTTAATTTTTATTTTAACTTTATTTTACTTTACAATACTGTATTGGTTTTGCCATACGTTGACATGAGTCTGTGTTCCCAAACATGAACCCCTCTCCCACCTCCCATCCCATAACATCTCTCTGACAAAGGATGGCCAGTTTCAACTTCTGCTGAAAGATCCTGAGGGGCAGGTGGGAAGATGCTGCTCACTGGCTGCTGAAGGCCTCGCACCAGTGCTGGGAGTCCTTACTGCATGTCTCAACCATGGATGTGACCTTCTGCCTCTGAACCACCATGGATGAAGGCATTCAGCTGCTGTGCACCATGGGCATCCCTACTAGACTGACCAACTCTGAGCCCCGTCCCAGAGTCTGTGTTCTCCATGCATGGTCTGCAGTGGCACCTGCCAACAGCTGCCCCCTCAGGGTTGCTGGCTGGCCTGTGGATCAAACCCACAGCTGTGATGGAGTGGAGATGCACACCATCTATGATGTCAGTGCCTTAGTACCAGAACCAGCCTGGCCTTGCCACGTTCATGCTCCCGCCCCTGCCCAATGCATCTGGACCTCATAGGCTGGCCCCTTGGTCCCTGGAGATGACTAGAGCCCACCAAGGTCCTACTGGAGCCATACGACAAAGAGGCTAAGCGTAGCCCTGGCCTCCATGACTTCTGGATTGAGGAAGAACTTAACTGAGGCTAATCTACCTCCTGCCAAGTCTTCACCTTGGCTCTCGCACCTCCCCTTCTGGGTGAGAGATTAGAGGGAAGGTGATCACATTACAAGAGAGCAGCTTTTGACTTCATATTTAGGAGAGATGGGAATATAGTTGCATGGTCCTTAAAGACGTTTATAATTGACATGAGGCCTTGGCTTCCCTGTGCAACCTCAAGGCAGAGAGATGGAAAGTTCTAGAGCTTCCTGTGAGAAAAGAAAATACCACACCCTGACCAGTTGTTTTAGGAACCCAGAAAAGAGAGCAATGTTCTCATCTCCAGCCACTCTCATGGGTGTTACCAGCCAGACATGACGGTGAAGGAAATGTGAACCAGGGTCCGGGGCCACAGAAGGTACAGTACAGCCCTTGGAGTGACCAAGAACCCTTGGGAGCAAATTGAATATCCTGCCATATTTGAACCTGTGCAGCAAGGTGGGAAGACACAGAGAGGTCCCCCTTTGCCATGTGCCCCCACAGCACTGCAGGCCTGCAACATGACAGCATGTTGATGGCTTTACCCTTTAAAAAACATTTTTAATATAATGTTTTCAATTTTAATTGTATTGCAATTGCAAATATAATATTTACAACTATACAAAAATGCAATTAATATTTTCTTTTCAGCATATATGGCACTTTATTTTATTTTATTTTTAACTTTAGTTTACTTTACAATACTGTATTGGTTTTGCCAAATATTGACACGAATTCACCACGAGTGTACATGCATTCCCAAACATGAATCCCCTCCCACCTCCCACCCCATAACATCTCTCTGGGTCCTCTCCATGCACCAGCCCCAAGCATCCTGCATCCTGCATCGGACATAGACTGGCGATTCGCCTATCAAGCTACCAGCGGTATTTTTCACAGAACTAGAACAAATAATTTCAAGATTTATATGGAAATACAAAAAACCTCAAATAGCCAAAGCAATCTTGAGAAAGAAGAATGGAACTGGAGGAATTAACTTGCCTGACTTCAAGCTCTGCTACAAAGCCACAGTCATCAAGACAGTATGGTACTGGCACAAAGACAGAAATATAGATCAATGGAACAAAATAGAAAGCCCAGAGATAAATCCACACACCTGTGAACACCTTATCTTTGACAAAGGAGGCAAGAATATACAATGGAGTAAAGACAATCTCTTTAACAAGTGGTGCTGGCACTTTATTTTTAATTTTACTTTTTTAAAGGTATTTTTTAATTGGGTTGATGCTTTCCCTTTTAAAGTTTACTTTTGCTAATGGCTCATTTAGGAAAGAGTAGCTGCAGTCACTTATAAAGGGTTGGGATTAATTGTAGCTTCATGGGTGACTTGGGACAGTTTGCTCTGTGTGGGTTCTGAGTTGAAGACTGTGCAGAGCTAAGAACCAGAGCTTTTAGAAAATGAACAGAAGCCCGGCAGTTCTGGTTCTCATAACCATGAGTGCAGGCGGGGCACTGGTGCACCCCTTCAACAGTATATGCATAAAAATAACTGATTTGTACCACCTGTGAGTAACTGTATAATCATTGTCTGTTGTCCTCACAGTAACCAGGCTAGAGGCATATTGTATGTCTAATCCCCATACTCTGAATATTTGACTTTCTAGAACATATCCACTCTTTCTTCCTTCCATCTCATGGCTGCAGTGAATTGCTTGTGTTTCTTAGTGATGTCTGATGCTTCAGCTGTGTACTAGCTTCTCTTGCCTTTCAGTAACTCATGGATAAATAAAATGGTTAATTGTGTCTTTGTCTTGTGTGTGTGTGTTTGTATGTGTGTCTTTTTTTTAAATAGCTATTTTTTTTCTTGGCCACCACTCCCCACTCCTTATTTCCATGAGAGCTGACTGACTCTGTACATTCCTTCTGCCCTTCTGCCTTGCTTCTGAATAAGCTTCTTATTTGAAGTTTTTTTTTTTTTTTTT
>SJYQ01000479.1:691005-738114 GCA_006410935.1 Redunca redunca
AGTCAATAGGAGCTGTGGAGTAAGAAGAAAGTGATCAGCCTCTTACATCTAACCTTTGTTTTCCAAGTTGAGCATATGTTTCTTCCGGAGGTGGTATTATGTCAATGAAAGACACAGAGTCAATTATCTTCAAACAAGATCCTTTCTCCAATCAATAAAGAATGTTTTCTTATTTCGATTGGCAGACATGAGTTAAATGTTGGCACAGCATTCAAATACTTATCACTCTGTTAATGAGGGTATCATTTTTGTAATCCCAAAGGAACTGGCATCCTGAAAGGCCAGGTATAATGTAGTACATCATGAGTGACAAGTGCTTTTAGCTAGCGCTAATTGTAATGCATAGTAACTGGTATAAGAATATATTACCTGTCATCTCACAAGGAACAATATATTTTAGTAAAAATATAGTATTTTAGCTAATCCCTACTTGATCATTTAATTCACTGTATTCTCTCACTTGACACTTTTCTTGAATTTTCTGCATGACTATGATGATTTTATTCCATGCAAGCCTTGCTTATTACATCCAGAAGACAATAAATAGGTGATCAGTTGAATTGACCTTGAATCTAAAGCAAGTGATTAAACAAAAAGAAAGATTCATTTTGCTTTCCTTTTGTTCAGTACTCGTTTTAGTTATTTATAAGGTAATGATACTTTTCCCTAATTGCGGAGTTATTCTGTCATGCCAGGTTTATTTTATTTCACATGGTTAATCTCAGATGAATAGCGAGATTAAGCAGAACACTGAGTCCATCATGCTTGTAGTTATATGAGACATAAATTCTTGGTTGAATGAAACTGTCTGGCATTATTGAATCAACATAATCAGAGAAGTTCACAGGTGAGTGAAGTTTCACTCTTTTACAGAATAATACAAGGTTTTCCCTTTCTGATAGCTAATTATTTTGACATACACCAATAAACTATGAATTCTTTAATAGTTGGAGATAATTAGGGGTTATTTTAAATGCCCATCTTGTTTAAATACTAATATTAAATGGAAACACATACTTTAAAACTTTACTTAATGGTTGATTTATATGCATAGTTATTTCCCTCCATTTTATGTTTGCTCTACACACACACACACACACACACACACACACACACATTATGTTGGAAAAAACGTTCATTTGGATTTTTCCATAATATGATGTAGAAAACCCAAATTAACTTTTGGGCTAACTGTACACACACCCATATATATGCGTGTGCATGCGTGTGTGTGTATATAAAACTTTTAAACTTTCCTTTTGGGTAATTCTGCCAAATATTTCATATAATCCCAGTGATGCTTGAATCTAAGATGCTATGTTTTCACAATATTTTAATAATCCAGAAGGAATTGGATTGAAAGGTTGAAATAAAAATGCACTCTGTGTCCAAAGATATAAAATAGGCAAATTTCAAAAGAGGAAGACATATTTTACTGTAATTTACTAAGATAAACCCTGATGATTCATTGGGGAATAATCCGAGAGCATCATTTCTATACTAGGAGACAAATATCAGATATTTGATCAAATGCATTTTATATTTTAATGTTTTATCATATTTTTTAAAGTTGCTCTTATGAAAGAGATAATTACATATTTCAAAAATGCCTAATTTTCTGCCCAATGATATTAAAGTCACCCAAACTATAATTTCTCAAAGATAAAAATTGTCGGGAACAGAGGGATCATTTCTTTATTTCCTTTTTCACCTCTTTAGTGTGTTTGCTTTGCTAGAGACTACTAACAACTTTGCCCATTACAAAATCTGATCAGTATTCTTTCCTCCACCCTAGATTGATTAGATAGTATAAAGGATAGCCATCAAGTTTTCAGTTCAGGATACTGAAATAATGAATGGTGTCATTTTCTGTGTCAGGGGATATGCTTAAAGAACTGGTTTAGGAATGACTGTTCAGAAATATTGAACTTTAGGTAGCTATCGGGTATCCAACTGACAACTGGAATATATGGTTTTGAAATTTATAAGAGAAATGTGAATCAGACTCAGAATTTTGGCATCCAATTTTAAGAACAAATAGAGCAGATAGGCCATAACTGGGCTACAGACAAGTTCAGCACTAAGGAAGAAATAGTATTGGTATTAGCAGTTAGTGCACTGACTTGGTCAAAAAAGGTCAATGACTGCAAGCGGTGTACCCTTTAGTGACTCACTTAGGTTCTCTAAACATCAGCTATCTTTCTATGGGAGATACACAGGTGCAGAAGGGAAAATGGAAAGATGATACCTTCTCTGATATGCATGGGCCATGTATATATATATCCGTTAGTTGTTAGGGTCACTTAAGACAATGTAAATGAAAGTATCTTGCAAATTACTAAGGTATGGATTATAACTAAAATGTTATACAAATAAGAGTTATTACTATATTTTTATGAATATTGTTGTCAATTTTTGCTTCACAAAATTGCTGGAGAATTTATGAATTTGTAGGATAATATATGCTTATATTTGTATTCAATAGGAAATGCCAAAGTTATTATTTTTTTTTCCTAATCCTAAAGTCCATTTCATTCATGGAACCTCAAATCTGAAGTGAAATTTTCATCCCCTTAATTTTATACACGCAGAAAATGCAAATTTAATTTAGATTACTGATAGAATGAGAATTCGGGTCTCTTGCAGTTTAGTGCTTAAATTTACACAGTGTGAAATTAGTCAATTGATTGGCAGTAAAGGCAGTTTTCCAGAACCTTTTCCAATCCTTGTCAGTTGATTCAATTAAGTCATCAAGTATTTTCTAGTTCTCTGATTGTGGGTATTATATTTTTAGTGAAAGTGAAAGTTGCTCAGTCATTTATTTTGCAGAATTCCTCTCACGAAAGGGATAATTCCCTGTATGTGACATAAAATGCCTTAACATAGTTGAAAGAGTATACAAACATACATTTCTAGACCGTGGCAATCTGCATTAGTTATTGAAAGATGACAATAGATTAATTTTTCATTCATTTATTTCCTTCTCATTAATTTTCTTATTTATTTTATAAATGTTTATTGACTGCCTATTATATGCACATTTTAGGGGTGTGGAGATAAACACTCTAGAGATAGAATATTGGTAAAAATTTAAGTTAAAAATATTGATGTGGAAACTTCAGATTACTGGTAAATGCTGTTAAGATCCATCTTTTGAGCTGAGGCATGAATGACAAGTCAGCAGCCATGAAACAGTCTGGAGGAGGAATGAATAGGGACCAGAGGTACAAGGACAAAAGACTACTGCGTGCAGTGGATTTGGGAGGCCAGTGCATCTACAGCTTGTAAGAAAGAAATGAGCTATTTAATTTCAATCTTCTTATCTCTGCACACAATATGCAGAACCTGGTTATTTTCAAAAGTATAGCTTAATTTTCCCATAAATTATATGTTTTATCTTAAATTTAACCAATTTGATCTGGGTTTCTTAAAAAAAAAAGTGGTGCTTTTTTTTTTTTAATATACATACTGTTTCTCCTAAAATGCAATGTTAGGAGAGAGAAATCATGAAAATATTGGATAGGAATGGTTAGTACTGGAGAGGGTGTTTGATCTGTGGATATGAGAGTTTTTAGGACAAAGAATGAATGGGGGGAATCTCTTTTTTTTTTTTTTTTTTTGATTGTTGTTGTTGTTGTTAAATTCAATTTTAATAGAAGAAGTAATTCAACAAGTATTTGGCTTTGGTGTGAATAAGAGTCATTCGGCAAATTGGTAAAAATAGGCTTGGGTTTTATCTCACTTCACCAGGCATAGGTCCTTGGAGTTTTTCATTCATTTTTAAGGTGGTTTTAATTGTACCAAAGTTTGGCAACCAGCGATGGCTTTATTGTCAAATGGAAAAGTGATAGTATTTATTGTAGAAGATATAAATTGTATCTGACATTCAGTTTGACTAGGAGAAGACACACTAATGAAAAACTATTTTTAAGATGGGAGTGGCTGTTGAAAACAAACATCTGCCAGTAATCCACATTCTGCTAATACTGAATTCCAGGTTTACAATAGGTAATATCACAGGATATGATATCAAATAAGAATTCATCTTCATTGAATCACACATGGTCTTATAAGTACCAGTCTTGTGTGATAAGATTAATCAATTCTGAGTCATTTGATGAAACAGGATTATTTATTTCCTATAAGCTCATCTATATGATAACTTTCAATTTTAATATTTTTCTATGGCAACACAGATTTTTTTAAATAAAACTTTTGCCTTCTTATGAATTCATAGGATATGGTGTTGTCACTGAAAGTGCTCTTATGGACTTTGAGGATGGAGATTACTTCTGAAATACAATCAGTTTCTTTTATGTATTAGGTGTTAGGATAAGTGTGTAATATTTATGGATGAGAAATATCCCTTCCCTCAGTGAACTTACTTTCTAGTAGAATTTTACAGGGCATATGAAATAAGCAGAGTTATATAGCTGTCTTCTAGCCCTCTTATTTATCTAGATATTTTTTGAATGAATGAATGCATAATTTAAAAGTTACTGTGAAGATTAGATTGTTCTTCAGCTCATCAGAACTTGAGAAATGGACTTTCTAAAGGAATATCTATTGTAATTCCAGATTACAATTCTTTTTTCCTAGAATTCTTTTTCCTAGAGATCATTTGCCAAAATATCTTTGTATCTGTGCTTAACTTAGCTATTATCTATGGATAGATACTCAGGATGTGTCATAAATGTTCTTCCTGTTTTCTGAGATCATATGTGAAGTAACAAATTTATGTCCTACATTCAAACTATAAAAATGAATTTCCTACATTAGAGAGAACCAACACCCCATAAAATATAGGCCTGTGAAAGAATAATAATTGTGTTAAACTATACCTAGAGAACAGATTATTGTGTTCTCTGACAGCTTTTAATGTCACTTTTGTATGGACTTTTGTTAGCAATGTAATAGCTTCATTTGTTTAGTTCTTTCAGTCAGTTGAAATACAGTTCAGTTCAGTCGCTCAGTCGTCCGACTCTTTGCGACCGTATGAATCGCAGCATGCCAGGCCTCCCTGTCCATCACCAACTCCCGGAGTTCACTCAGACTCAAGTCCATCGAGTCAGTGATGCCATCCAGCCATCTCATCCTCTGTCGTCCCCTTCTCCTCCTGCCCCCAATCCCTCCCAGCATCAGAGTCTTTTCCAATGAGTCAACTCTTCGCATGAGGTGGCCAAAGTACTGGAGTTTCAGCTTCAGCATCATTCCCTCCAAAGAAATCCCAGGGCTGATCTCCTTCAGAATCGATTGGTTGGATCTTCTTGCAGTTGAAATTAGGGGTGATATAACTATCTGTGCAAAATATGGTGGAGAAGATTTTTTTTTTTAATCTTTGGAAAAATTACTGTGTTCTGATACCTGAAAATTCTCTGCCAAAGTATTACAATGGGAAGGAACTCCAAGGTAGCTATGAATCATTAATGCAGAAAAAGATGATGGAAAAGTACATTTTACATTGAAATTCAAAACCAGTTCTTATTTTTTGTCTCATCAGTGTGTCCCTGAAATGAACTTGAAATATCAAGTTGCAATAACAATTCAATTTTGTCCTTTTAAAGATTAGGTCATTATAAATATTCGTGATTTTTTTTTCTCCCCATTTACATCAACACATAAGGAAAGACAAAGTGAAGATGGAAATTATTTTTAATTAGAAGAAAGGAAAGAAGGAAATATTATAGTTTTTAAGAGGAGGCTAGGTGACATGCTGCTACCTTAAGACCAGTTGGATTAGGGTCTTGAGGTTTGAAACAACGACAGCGTGAAATAGAAAAGATCTAGACGAGTTCAACACAGATACATTTATATTTTTAATTAATTTTATTGGAGTATAGTTAACCTACAATATTGTAATTTAGAGGTATAGCACAGTGCTTCAATTATACATAAACATATGCTCATTCCTTTTAGATTCATTTCTCATGCAATTTACCACAGAATACTGAGTTCCTTGTACTATACAGAAGGTCCCTGTTGGTTATCTATCTTGCATATATTAGTATGTGTATTCTCATTTCAAGCTCCTGATTTATCCCTCCCCCCAACCACATTTCCCCTCTGGAGACGTAAGCTTGTTTTCAGTATCTATAAGCCTGTTTCTGTTTTGTAAAGAAGTTAATTTGTTTCATTTTTTAAAAATTAGATTCCACATAAGAGTGATATCATATGATATTTGTCTTTGATTTACTTCACAGATACATATCTTGAAATATCCATGAAATAACCAAGTTTGCAGATAAAGCTAGAAACCTATTTGTCACTGACACTTTCTATCCTCTCTTAATAATGCTGAGCTACCTGGTGCAAGATCTAAGAAATGTAATAATTGGAGATCCAAGAGATTTTCCAGACCCAGGGATTGAACCCAGTTCTCCGGCACTGTAGGCAGATTCTTTACTGTCAGAGTCATCAGGGATGTCCCAGTCACTGGGGATACCTGAGGCTTATTTTGACCACATGATTGTGGTAGAAGTTTAGTTGTAAATAAGGCTAATGGGAGGGATTGGGGGGCAGGAGGAGAAGGGGACGACAGAAGATGAGATGGCTGGATGGCATCACTGACTCGATGGACGTGAGTCTGAGTGAACTCTGGGAGTTGGTGATGGACAGGGAGGCCTGGCGTGCTGCAATTTATGGGGTTGCAGAGTCAGACATGACTGAGCAACTGAACTGAACTGAATGGTAAGAGATGTGATGGGGAGGCTAACATGATGGCCTGATGGCCACAGAGTCCAGCGAAATAACCTTGTGGAATGAAATCTCAAGGGGGCGAGCATAGGGAGACCAGATTAATCAAAGGACAGTGTTACCTTGAAAGATAACCAAACATACTTAACAAGGCAAAACTGTTTATTCTAGCTCATCACAAAACTCAAGATGTACCTATAGATAATAATACTACACTATCTATAATAACATACATACTATACTCAAGTGGAATAGAGCTAACACTCATTGTCATGACAGAGAGTGTGTTCTAGAAATTAGAGTATTGAGTAAGATAAAAACATGGATATTATGAGCCATTATGGAAGTTGGAATAATGAAGCTGAAGAAAATTGTATGAAATCAAGAACAGGAATTTTCACAGACTGACTACATTCAAGAGAACATGTATCAACAAGAATTTACGATATATTCACAGCAATACATGGAATTACTACTTAGTTATATAGATTCAACTGTAAAATGAAGAATATCTCCTGTTTATAATATTGTCTAGGATGTAACTTCTGTGATATTAATTCCTTAGGCTTTTGGTTTCATTGACAAATCTAAGCAAGCTATTTCTACAACTAAGCTTATTTTAGTTCAGTGTCTTTCTCAGTTGACCATGTTTAAATATTATATTTGTATGGTACCTGGAAAAAATGTAATAATAGTTTACCCTTTGAAAAAAAGTAGTTGGTCTCATATTACTTTTGTGGCATACAATTTCATAAATGACTTACACCAAAGTATTTGTGAAACACAGAATGTAGGTAAAGAGGAGGTTAGAGACTGTAAACAAAAGTCCATTAACTCTAGGTTGGAGTCACTCCGACAGAAAAGAAAAGCAATAGATCAAGCTTAAATGGGCAACATTATTCGGAGTTATGGGCACACATCTCAAAAACGAATATACCCCAAAGAATTATAGAATACCTCTCATAATTGGAAAAAGACAGATTTTACAATTATCCTCAGGACAAGCCACTGGTAGAATAACATACATAGCTTTAGTGTCAGAAGAAATAAATGTATGAAGCAAAGGGGAGCCACAGTTGAAACTGAAAGAAAGAAAAGAGGAGGAAATATACACACAGTACAATAGAACAGAAAGGCAAACAGGCCCTCAATGGCATGGAATAGAATGGAAACATGTACATGCTGAATTAACGTTAAAAAACTGCTTGCTTGCTATTGAAAAAACTATATTCTTCTGAAATAAAATGACAATACTTTAATAAGCATGCTTATTACATAAGTAACTGTGCTAGCTCTTTGGAATTCTATTTTTAACAAATTTAAAGGTTATTTACCTTTGCTTATTTTGAGTTTGTTAAAAATCACTAAAGAAACTTTGATTTTATGTTTGTAATCAACTTTTAGTGGGAGATCCCCTGGGGAAAATCTCTTTGAAATCTCTGAGATCTCCTTGATATCTTTCCAACCCAGGGATTAAATCTCTGTCTCCTGGATTGCAGCCAGATTCTTTACCATATGAGTCATTAGAGAGATTAATATATTAATTCAGTATGTTAGCTGCTGAATTATGTCCAACTCTTTTCAAAACTATGGATTGTAGCTTGCCAGATTCCTTTGTCTCTAGGATTCTCCAGGCAAGAACACTGGAGTGGCTTGCCATTTCCTTCACCAGGGAATCTTTCCAATCCAGGGCCAAACCAGGGTCTTCTACATTGCAGGCAAATTCTTTACCAACTGAACCACCAGGGAAGTCTTATATTAAATATTATCATATNTTTTAATTTTCTTCCACTTGTTTTGTTTTTGTTTTTTGATGATCATGATCTTCAGATTGAGTTAATTTAAAAGACAAAAGGTATGCATATATAGGGATATGGTCTCTTTTGCTACTTTAAAACTAATGTAACTGCATTGACTGCCAGTGTTAAATAACTTTTAAATGCCTCAACAAAGATGAATCTAATATTCTTAAATGAAATTTATATTGTTGTAGTCTTAGACTTCCAAGAATTTGCAAAGATCATACTGAGGGTTTTCACACATGCAAACTTCTGTTTCCCATATATTAATATATTATATGAGTATGTGCCTTTGTCCAAATTAGTGAATGATATGGTAAATTTGGGTTGCCTGTTAAAATCTCAGCTGAAGTTGGATCTTTTCCAATGAGTCAGCTCTTTGCATCAAGTGGCCAAAGTATTGGCGCTTCAGCTTCAGCATCAGTCCTTCCAATGAACAGTCAGGGTTGGTTTCCTTTGGTATTGACTGGTTTGATCTCCTTGCTGTCCAAAGGAAGCTCAAAAGTGTGATTGTGTGGTAGCTTGAGCATTCTTTGTCATTGCCTTTCTTTGAGATTGGAATGAAAACTGACCTTTCCCTTCCTGTGGCCACTGCTGAGTTTTCCAAATTTTCTGGCATATTGAGTACAGCACTTTCACAGCATTATCTTTTAGGATTTGGAATAGCTCAGCTGGAATTCTATCACCTCTACTAGTTTGTAGTAATCCTTCCTAAGGACCACTTGGCTTCACACTTCAGGATGTCGGGCTCTAGTTGAGTGATCACACCATCATGGTTATCTGGGTCATTAAGACTTTTATGGATAATTTGCCTGTGTATTCTTACCATCTCTTCTTAATATCTTCTGCTTCTGTTAGACCCATACTGTTTCTGTACTTTTTTGTGCCCATCTTTGCATGAAGGGTTCTCCTGGTATCTCTGATTTTCTAGAAGAGATTTCTAGTTTCCCATTCTATTGTTTCCTCTATTTCTTTGCATTGTTCACTTAAGAATGTTTTCTTATCTCTCCTTACTATTCTTTGGAATTCTGCAGTCAGATGGATATATCTTTCCATTTCTCCTTTGCCTTTTTCCTCTCTTCTTTTCTCAACTATTTCTAAGACTTTCTCCAACAACCATTTTGCCTTTTTGCATTTCTTTTTCTTGGGGAAGATTTTGGTCACCACCTCCTGTATAATGTTATGAACCTCCATCCATAGTTCTTCAGTTCTCCCAGGTAGCACTACTGGTAAAGAACCCACCAGCTGAAGCAGGAGACATGAGACTTGGGTTTGCTACCTGAGTTGGGAGGGCCTAGCAACCCACTCCAGTATTCTTGCCTGGGGATACCATGGGAATCCAGAGGATCCTGATGGGTTAAGATCCATAGGGTCACAAAGAGTCCGACACGACTGAGGTGACTTAACAGGTACACATGGGGATGGAAAGAACTGATCATCAGATTTTGAGGTCCTCCAACATTAAAATGTATTTTTTCTTTATATAATCTTTTTCTAAATCCCATCACTATTCTGATGCCACTTTCTGCTATGGCTGATTTTTGTTTTATGCTATTTTTAAAACAATGGCATTCTAAGGCAAATAACCTCCTAAATGTGATATAAACAGAACAACACAGCTAAATTGATTTAGACAGGTTCCTTCCATTAAAACAATCTATTACTATTCATTATGTTAGTTTAGAAATTCACCGTAGTGAATTTTGACTGCCCTAGGTACATGGTCAATTAAAACCCATCAATTTATTTTTTCCCAGTTCCCCTTCCTGTATTTAAAATGTGAATTTTAAAATACCAATCAATGTTTAAACTTTTGTTTTCTTGGTTTTTGACAATCATGGCTACTGGGAGCATTTGGAACTCAGTCTGACCAAGGTTAAACCTTTGCAGATTTTTTCTGATTTGAATTTATCTTCATATTTGATTGATCACAATGTTGAATACATTAAGTCCACAAAGAGAACACCAGAGGAAACTTCTTCAGTAGAGAACTTTGGCTTGAATCCTTTTTAAGCTTACCAGCTTACCCTGATTCTTCATATAGGATGCTGTGGTGCTTGGCTCAGATGTCCTAGAAACTCTGTTCCTCTTTTTCTGTGTACCATTCTACTCACTTCAACATGTATGTTTTCCTTTAGGGGCCACTTTCTACACATCTATAGGAAATGTAAGTGAGTGAGTAAAGTGATCCCCCAGCTAATGGAGCTTCATTGCTTGAAGAGAGAGTTAGAAATACCTAGGAGTGTACATCACCTACCATCATGCTGACCCTTAGCCAATAACTGAATTCAAGAGTACAAAATCCAACTTTCTTGCCCCCAGTTTGAAAAATTCAGGCGATATTTTGTCCATCCTGTGTTTTAAGATAGCAAAAGAGAATTACAGAGGCTTTTGTCAACTCAGGATGCACAAATATACTCAATATTTCTTTTTTCTAATATGTTTTATATACTAGTAATTTACCAAGAAATAGTGCTGATAATTAAGGAATTGCAGGATTGTGGTATTCCACAGTGTGGTTTGAAAGTATCCTTTCCCACTAACAAATATAATGCATTTTAGAAATGTAGAAATTTCCTTATGACAAATGTTACTAAAGATTAGGGACAAAGCAAATTCTCATACAAGTCCTGGAGAAACAATTTGGACTTATCTGGTGAAAATGAAAATGCTCTTCAGCATTTTAAGCCCTGAGTACATAGATGTTTAAAGCGCCCGTATGTTCATCAGGAGGCATTTGCAAGAGAGGTCAAAGGACTGTTTTTAGTGGGGAAAAGAAGTAGAAACTTCCTGAATGACCATTAATATAAGAACAGACTCATTTATTTTATCAGGTTCATATATAAATCATTGCTGCATGTACCACTGTGGATGCATTTCAATAATGGGATCTGCAATTAATGAGAAGGTTATATGAGAATAGATAAAATGTGGTACCATTTATATTAAGGTGAGAACATACTGCTTTGGTAAAGAAATTTAGAAACACATACATATGATTCAAAATTAAGATAATTGTGGAGGGGTCAGGTATAACTAGAAACATTGAAAAAAAGAGTGCACACGTTTTTTTTTTTTTTTAATCTTCAACCTATGCATACATATTGCCCATATTACCTGTATGATGACTAATTATAAATTATTTAGGCAAGAAAATAGTTTAGTTATTACCATTTTATAAATGTTATGCATACAATAATGCACAGAATTCACATGACACAGGATGAGATAGTTGAATGGCATCTCTTACTCAATGGACATGAGTTTGAGCAAGCTCTGGGAGTTGGTGATGGACAGGGAAGCCTGGTGTGCTGCAGTCCATAGGGTTTCAAAGAGTCAGAAATGACTGAGTGACTGAACTCAGCTGAATGTTGTCCAGAAGAAAATTCAGGCTTAACTTATATGTAAAATATACTCTGTTCTCTTCTTTAAAAATCTAGGATACTTTCTCATCCCTAATCATTGGTCAGTAGACATCAGTCAGTCTTGCTCTTATGAAATTTACTCTAAGTTCCAATGCTCTCAGAAAGGTTTTCAAGATGTAGGGGAGTTCAAGAGAGAAACTTGCTGAAACTCTTCCCCTTCCTCTATTTTCCAATATGAATATGTCAAGTAATACTCATGTTTTCATAAAGATTAAAAATATAGTCATAAAATTTTAATTTAATCTTAGACCATCCCTCCCAGATTGTGAGTTTTCTTGGAACAGCAAAATGCATAAGAAATGGATTTGTTACATATAGAAATAATGCATCATAACAAAAACATCAACAAAATGGGTATAGCCAATTCAGTAAAATATATATTGATGATGTAGCTACTGTATAATCACCATACTTTAATGAAAGAAACAATGTTTTAAATACAAAAAATGAGAAAACACCTTAAATCTGAATAAAAAAACTCCTTCCCAAGAAAACTCAGTTGTTGACCTCATAATGTCTGGCATGCATAAAGAGATTTATTTTCATCACTTGTTTCATTCATCATTGAGATACAGACAATGTCATCCAGAGAGGCATACATACCAGCATAAGATAAGGATTATCCATAAGATTCCTGCTTTTAATTAGATGATATCATAAATATAACTGGTATATAGAGTTAGAACACTTTGTATGGAGATTAGGTTTGGGGGTGTTAATAATGATAAGTAGTGAGGCTTATAGTATTGATAGAATCTCTAGACATATGTCATGTCTTTATTTGATCAAACCAGAGACAAACAGAATGCATGCTGAGATAAACATGATTACTTATAAAGTCATTTCCTGGTTAAATCATTTTATTTAAAAGGCACTCAGCGAAATAAAACAGCACTGTAATTCCACTAATTGAGCTCTGAACCTAAAATACAACAACACATCAGGAGGAACAATTCAAGACAGAAATGATCAAATTGAATTAAATAATTTCCTTTCTGGGGAAACGTGAATTCAAGCATTATTTCTACAGAATAAAGAACAAGAGTAACAACAAAAAACAGTTAATATGTTCTAGCCTGCTTCTGAATGCACATGAATTCCAGGGATATTAAAAAAATAGAGAGAATTTAATGTTCAGGAAAAGCAGTGAAAACTGCCTTATTTCTTTCTTTCTTCTAAATTTATAGTCAGATACCCTTTGCTGAGCCTTTGTGCATATTTATAGTCTGAAACCATATTCTATAGAAGAGTGAGATTTGTTTTATGAGCACTTATACACAATCTAAATTGTACAACATAAAAACATACCACTAGCTCAATTACTAACTTATACTAATATGCTGAGAACTTCCCGCCCACCCAGTGTCATTAAAGAAAAACATTAACAGTTCCTACTAGAACTTTAGAAAAAGGAAATACAGATTTGAAATGTGCAATTTTCATATTCCTTCTGGAACCCAAGTGATTTTAAGATAAAGATGCATGAACAATAAACTTAAGGGACAACATTGATACTATGGCTATGACTATTGACACATTTATTTTACTAATTTTTTGCACAATTTTCCTTTACTTAGAAGATTAAAAAGAAACTGACATTAAGCATCTATGTAAAGAGACATATGTAAAGATAATGAAAAATAAAACTGATGCAAAAATGTGATGTATTTTTCAGCTTTCCCAATATCAGCCAAACAATCCACGCTTCCATCCACTAACCTGGGTTGTTATAAATGCTAATACATTTAAATGAGTTTAGAGACATGATACTTAATACTCAAGCATATACTAAAGGAATTACAGACACTAATTTGGGACTACAAAGTGAAGCAGTTTTCCAGCTGTAATTTGGGCTGCAGCTGCTAAGTCGCTTCAGTCATGTCCGACTCTGTGCAACCCTATAGACGGCAGCCCACCAGGCTCCTCTGTCCCTGGGATTCTCCAGGCAAGAACACTGGAGTGGGTTATCATTTCCTTCTCCAATGCATGAAAGTGAAAAGTGAATGTGAAGTCGTTCAGTTGTGTTGACTCTTCGCGACTTCATGGACTGCAGCCTACCAGGTTCCTGCGTCCACGGGAGTTTCCAGGCAAGAGTACTGGAATTATGGGCTAGTTGCTCCTTTTTAAGTTATGAGGCCATCAGATTTTTTTGCAGTCAAAAAAAACTTTAGGTCTTGTCACAGATTATTATAAATACAGCTACTTACTTTTATGAATATTTTGTAGGTGATTCTGAAAGACAGAAAAAGCCTGGAATAATGTAACTATTTCAATATGTTATCTGTTACCTGAACATGGTTGCTAACTAATTTACTTAAATTATCTGCTGATGTCCTCTCAAATGGAAGATACAATCTTGTTCTCATGATTCCATTAACTGCCTATAATCTTTGAAATTGTTTATAGTTTATCAAGTTCCCTTCTGGGCTACCTTTCCACCTCAGCCTACACATTCTAGAACTGCTTCAGGCTTATTACTATGATGTGGGAAGTTATTAAAATATGTTAATTTACTTGACTGAGATGGCTTTAAATTAAACCCTTGTAACTTCTTGCCTTCTAGTCTGTCCATACTTTATAATACCTTAAACAAGATAGTATTCTGTGACCAAATAATCAGAATAAAGAAAAAATGTCCTGGCTTTCTCTTTTAACTGTGACCATTTCCATAATATTAGTTCTATAAGTAAAATCAGTGGTTGCTAATGTGCTTGTTCTAGTTCAGGCCATCTCCTTCACACTTTGCATGTTCTATAATTATCATGTTTTGCAGACGAGGCCTGAGTGGTTGAATAACTTTTACATCATAGAACTAATCAGCCAATCTGCCCCACAAAAATATTTTAAAAAGTAAACAAAACCCTCTAAATATATTTAACCCACCATATAAGTGTTATATGTTATAATAACTCATGGAGAAAGAAACAACATTAATGACCATAATTAGAGAAAATGGGTTATTATATGAAAATAAAACAAAATTTTAAAAAAAATCAGAAGAGAGCTACCTGGTCTAGCCAGTATAAGCATGAAACCAAGTATAGGAAAGTGTTATCTAAGGTTGAAATATGAATTAATATTATGAAAAACTATGCTTTGGAAAAAATGAAATGGCTTGAGTTTTTTATGAATGTTTCTGGGTTTTGATATAATATTCTTTTTCAGAAAACCAAATTCCTTCCTACAAGGCTGTCTGTGAGATTAAGTAGAAAAGATTAATTATGAAACTTTTCTTGAGCTCTCTCTTCTTCATTTTGTTATCCCTCTGTAAGGGGTATGGTTGGGGTTGTAGTCAGTCTCCAGGCTTCTTCCTACTTCTAATTTTGGAGTATGAGGTAACCAGAAGAAAAAGTAAAAGTAGAGCTTATAAGACTAACAAACATTATAAAAGAGGGTCCCATTCAAGTCTTTTAGGGAATTCTCTGACAGCCCAGCATTTAGGTCTCCAAGCTTTCACTACCGAGGTCTCAGGTTCAATCCTTAGTCAGAGAACTAATATCCCACAAGCCACATAGCACAGCCAAACATAAATTAAAAAATGATAAATAAAATGTAAAAAGCCTTTCAAGAGGAATCAGTTGGAGCTCAGTAGAATTCAGAGAGATACTTAATTGGGTAGTTATTTTCTTCCAAAGGGAAATTTGATTTCAGAGGCTTAGAGGGGACATTCTGTGTACCTTATAGCATGTATTGATCTTCTGCAGCCCAGTATGGCAACTTCAATTTGTAGATTTCTGGGAGATGAGGCATCATTCCCAGATTCGAGGAATTTATCTAATACTTTTTTCATCAAGTATCTGAAGGAATAAACACGGACATATGAAGAAAAAATAAATATCATGGTGTATAGGATACTGCTGCTAAGTCACTTCAGTTGTGTCCGACTCTGTGCGACCCCATAGATGGCAGCCCACCAGGCTCCGCTGTCCCTGGGATTCTCCAGGCAACAACACTGGAGTGGGTTGCCATTTCCTTCTCCAATGCATGAAAGTGAAAATGAAGTCGTTCAGTCATGCCAGACTCTCAGCGACCCCATGGAGTGCAGCCCACCAGGCTCCTCTGTCCACGGGATTTTCCAGGCAAGAGTACTGGAGTGGGGTGCCATTGCCTTCTCCAGTGTATAGGATATACAGTGCTAAATAGTCTTTTCAAATACAGTCATAGAAGTTTGCAAGTAAAATGGACCTGAATGCATAGAAGTTTACAAGTAAAATGGACCTGAATGGTCCTAAAAGTTTAACTTTGAAAAGTGATTGTTTCTTTTCAAAAAGTCAAAGTTGAAGTTAATTGGGTCCAAGTTCATAATGCTCACTGCAGAACACAGCAAGGAATAGTGACTTTATTCAGAAAAACAATTAGATGGTTCACTAGTGACCATTGTAGCAGATTTAGAATTCAGGCTTCTAAATTCAGGGTTAGTAAAAGGGAAGGGGCATGTTCGGTTGTTACAAACTTCTTGGTGCCTTTGTTTTTGTAGCTGTCACATAGATCTGATTAAGGTGTTCTTATAAACCTCCCTTTCTCAGTTCTGCAAATTTGTGTCTCTATATAAGAGGAAAAGTGTTACATCTTTAAAAGTCAGAACCTTGAGAATGGGCTATTTCAAGCTATAGACAACATTTTTTTTTAATTATTAACATGTAACACTAGTAAGAGAGTACAAGGGTTAAAGTAAGAGAAATAGATCCAATATAAAGTTTAATTTGTTCCTTCCTATTACATTGATACCTTCTGGTCCAAAAAATTATTCAGATTGTCGTTCCTTTTTTTTTTTTCCTTTCTCTTTTAAATGTTTATTTCACCATTTTTGGATTCAAGCAGTGATTTATCTCTAAATGCTATTCAATAAACTTTAATTTAATGTACTTTGTTCATTTGGAAGAAATCCCCTGAAGAACTGAATTTACAACATTCAAGAGTTACATTAAAAATCCCATAAAGTCTTGAATACTTTATGGGAGAATACTTGGAATCTGTATTTTTAAAAAATTAGAAATGTATAAAATATATCTAATAAAAGATACATGATTTAAACGTATATGTATTTAAGTATATAAATGCATTGATGAGGGAATATTGTAAACATTTCCCAGATAATATTTTGATAACAACTCCAGGTTTTGTATTAGAGGAGCAATAAAAAAGATTTTAGTGGTCCCTATACAAATGGCTATCCAGCTCGTGTTAGCACAAGTTTTACCAGTACTGCAAATTTAAAGAATTTCTTACATCAGCAAAAGAAGACATTTCAGGAATCTTGGAGAGGGGCATTTTGCATTGAGGCAAAATGAACATCACAGTTTTGTATTCTCAATTTTCAGTATTCAATTTAAAAAAGAATACAAAGCATTGCAGTTCTCAAAACTCGATGGAACCACTTGAGGGTGAAATAAAAGAGATTGATGTTTGATGACAGTTCTTAGGATGTAAAACAGTTGTTTCACCTGCTGTTTCTCTAAGAGATGAATGGGGATAACAGTTTGATATGTTTCTGGATTTGTGTAAAGTTCTTTTTAATAGAGCACCCAATAAACATATAGTACTAGTTCTTAAATCTGCTTTATTCTTCCAGAATATGTGAGGTAAAAAACTTACCAAGAAATCACATGAGGATCTTCTTTTCAGTCAGTTCAGTTCAGTTGCTCAGTCATGTCTGACTCTTTGCGACCCCATGAATCGCACCACGCCAGGCCTCCCTGTCCATCACCAACTCCTGAAGTTCACTCAAACACAAATCCATTGAGTTGGTGATGCCACCCAGCCCTCTCATCCTCTGTCGTCCCCTTCTCCTCCTGCCCCCAGTCCCTCCCACCATCAGAGTCTTTTCTAGTGAGTCAACTTTTCACATGAGGTGTCCAAAGTACTGGAGTTTCAGCTTCAGGATCATTTCTTCCAAAGAATTCCCGGGGCTGATCTCCTTCAGAATGGACTGATTGGATTCCCTTGCAGTCCAAGGGACTCTCAAGAGTCTTCTCCAACACCACAGTTCAAAAGCAGCAATTCTCTGGCCCTCAGCCCTCTTCACAGTCCAACTCTCACATCCATACATGACCACTGGAAAAACCATAGCCTTGACTAGACGGACCTTTGTTGGCAAAGTAATGTCTGCTTTTGAATATGCTATCTAGGTTGGTCATAACTTTCCTTCCAAGGAGTAAGCATCTTTTAATTTCATGGCTGCAGACACTATCTGCAGTGATTTTGGAGCCCCCAAAAATAAACTCTGACACTTTCCACTGTTTCCCCATCTATTTCCCATGAAGTCATGGGACCGGATGCCATGATCTTCGTTTTCTGAATGTTGAGCTTTAAGCCAACTTTTTCACCCTCCACTTTCACTTTCTTCAAGAGGCTTTTTAGTTCCTCTTACTTTCTGCCATAAGGGTGGTGTCATCTGCATATCTGAGGTTCTTGATATTTCTCCCGGCAATCTTGATTCCAGCGTGTGCTTCTTCCAGTCCAGCATTTCTCATGTGACAATATACAGCCTTGATGTACTCCTTTTCCTATTTGGAACCAGTCTGTTGTTCCATGTCCAGTTCTAACTGTTGCTTCCTGACCTACATATAGCTTTCTCAAGAGGCAGTTTAGGTGGTCTGGTATTCCCATTTCTCTCAGAATCTTCCACAGTTGATTGTGATCCACACAGTCAAGGCTTTGGCATAGTCAATAAAGCAGAAATAGATGTCTGAAATGGCTGTCTGAGGAGGCCTTACAAGTAGCTGTGAAAAGAAGAGAAGTGAAAAGCAAAGGAGAAAAGGAAAGATACAAGCATCTGAATACAAAGTTCCAAAGAATATCAAGAAGAGATAAGAAAGTCTTCCTCAGCGATCAATGCAAAGAAATACAGGGAAACAACAGAATGGGAAAGACTAGAGATCTCTTCAAGAAAATTAGAGACACCAAGGGACCATTTCATGCAAAGATGGGCTTGATAAAGGACAGAAATGGTCTGGACCTAACAGAAGCAGAAGATATTAAGAGGTGGCAAGAATACATGGAAGAACTATACAAAAAAGATCTTCACAACCAAGATTATCATGATGGTGTGATCACTCACCTAGAGCCAGACATCTTGGAATGTGAAGTCAAGTGGGCCTTAGAAAGCATCACTATGAACAAAGCTAGTGGAGGTGATGGAATTCCAGTTGAGCTGTTTCAGATCCTGAAAGATGATGCTGTGAAAGTGCCACACTCAATATGCCCGCAAATTTGGAAAACTCAGCAGTGGCCACAGGACTGGAAAAGGTCAGTTTTCATTCCAATCCCAAAGAAAGGCAATGGCAAAGAATGCTGAAACTACTGCACAATTGCACTCATCTCACACACTAGCAAAGTAATGCTCAAAATTCTCCAAGCCGGGCTTCAGCAATACGTGAACTGTGAACTTCCAGATGTTCAAACTGGTTTTAGAAAAGGCAGAGGAACCAGAGATCAAATTGCCGACATCCACTGGATCATCTAAAAAGCAAGAGAGTTCCAGAAAAACATCTATTTCTGCTTTATTCTTTTAGGCCTTTATTATTCAATTGAAAAAGAATGTATCTTTTTCTCTAATTTATAAATGGAATTGATGTTAACATGAGGCATCTACAAATCCAATATAACAAGCATTGCTTTTTACACTGTTTTAAAATGAGTTTAGAGTGAGAATTTGAAAACCATGTCACCATCTGNAGGGAAAAATGAATTAGAAAATGAAGGAACCCTGCTTGCAAAATTACATTCCACCAAATGCTTTTGTGAAAGGAATGAAATAAGTATAAGGTTTTCTTATATTTAAATAATGAGGAGAGACAGTCCCTTTGGTTTAACTGCTTAATACTGGTATGTTTCTGTCAAGTAAATCAAGGAAGAAAAGTACTTGCCCACGTCGTTATTTTAGTATTAAATGTTATAGAGTGGCGGAAGTCATTTTATTTTATCATATATACCAGTATGTTTTAGCAACTAGATTTTGTTCAGTAAGTTAGAATTGTAAGACTTGATAGGATTTTTTTTTATGGGTTGTCTTTCTTTTTTATTATTTATTATTATTATTTTANATTATTTTTTTTTTAACTTTACAATATTGTATTGGTTTTGCCATATATCAACATCAATCCGCCACGGGTATATGGCATGTCCTTGAATTAGTTTCTCTGAGAGATGAATCAGATATAAATTATTTGAGATCCAAGTATTTCCTCTTTATTTTATGTTGCTAGGACCCTGTGTTTTTAGCATTTAATCTTCCTCTTTAAACTATTTGAAAAAACTCATCTTAAGAGCTTTTATATGACTTTCCATTGCTTTAGTACAGTTCAGTCGCTCAGTCGTGTTCAACTCTTTGAGAACCCATGGACCACAGCACGCCAGGCCTCCCTGCCCATCACCAACTCCCGGAGTCCACCCAACTCATGTCCATTGTGACAGTGATGCCACCCAACTATCTCATCCTCTGTCATCCCCTTCACTTCCTGCCCTTAAACTTTCCCAGCATCAGGGTCTTTTCAAAAGAGTCAGCTCTCCGCATCAGGTAGCCAAAGTATTGGAGTTTCAGCTTCAACATCAGTCCTTCCAGTGAACACCAAGGACTGATATTTAGGATGGACTGGTTGGATCTCCTTGCAGTTCAAGGGATTGTCGAGAGTTTTCTCCAACACCACAGTTCAAAAGCATCAATTCTTTGGCACTCAGCTTTCTTTATAGTCCAACTCTCACATCCATACATGACCACTGGAAAAAACATAGCCTTGACTAGATGGACCTTTGTGGGCAAAGTAATAATGTCTCTGATTTTTAATATGCTGTCTAGGTGGGTCATAACTTTCCTTCCAAGGAGCAAATGTCTTTTAATTTCATGGCTGCATTCACCATCTGCAGTGATTTTGGAGCCCCTAAAAATAGTCAGCCACTGTTTCCACTGATTCCCCATCTATTTGCCATGAAATGATGGGACCAGATGCCATGATCGTCATTTTCTGAATATTGAGCTTTAAGCCAACTTTTTCACTCTCCTCTTTTACTTTCATCAAGAAGCTCTTTAGTTTTTCACTTTCTGCCATAAGGGTGGTGTCATCTGCATATCTGAGGTTATTGACATTTCTCCCAGAAATCTTGATTCTAGCTTGTGCTTCCTCCAGCCCAGGGTTTCTCATGATACACTCTGCATATAAGTTAAATAAGGGTGACAATATACAACCTTGACATACTCCTTTTCCTATTTGGAACCAGTCTGTTGTTCCATGTCCAGTTCTAACTGTTGCTTTCTGACCTGTGTATAGGTTTCTCAAGAGGCAGGTCAGGTGGTCTGGTATTCCCATCTCTTTCAGAATTCTCCACAGTTTATTGTGATCCACAAAGTCAAAGGTTTTGGCATGGTCAATAAAGCAGAAATAGATGTTTTTCTGGAGCTCTCTTGCTTTTTGATGATCCAGTGGATGTTTGCAATTTGATCTCTATCCCTTAAAAATACATTGACTATTTAACACCAAAAAATTAAATGTCACATCAGAGTGGAGAGGGATTTTCTTCATTGCTTGCAAATATTTGAATCAACACAAGCTGGTCTTTCTTGGGCTCTCTTGTGGCTCAGCTGTTAAAGAATCCACCTGCAATATGGGAGACCAGGATTTGATCCCTGGGTTGGGAAGATCCCCTGGAGAAGGGAACGGCTACCCACTCAAGTATTCTTGCCTGGAGAATCTCATGGACAGAGGAGCCTGGCAGGCCACAGCCCATGGGGTTGCCAAGAGTCAGACACGACTTATCGACTAAACTACTACTACTATGCTGGTACTATGCCTGCATCTATTTAAATACACAAACACCAACTACCAATTCCCAATTACCACCTAATTCACATTTTGGCATCTAGAATGTGCTTAATTAGTATTTGCCAAAACAAACTTTGTCAAATTCCATCTCTGCACTTGAAGGAAAAGGGGATAAAAGAAGTGGGGTGGAGGAAGCTAGAAAAGAAAAAGAAAAAACTTTATCTTATATCAGTTCAATTTTGTCCTCGATTATTATATCTTAGGAAAATGAATTGTAGCAGAAAATGTCATCTCTCCATAAAGTACTACTTCATCAAATCATTTTCTCAGCTTTGATAATTTTTTTGAGAATGCATTTAAAAATTGCCCTCAGCTATATGTGGTTGTGAAAAGACAGGAGAAACTGGGAGTTACTGATTAAATGTATTTATCATTAATACAGATGATTTGTGGGCCCAAAAACTAGTGGGTGGATAATGGAAAGAGTTATAGACTATATATGCAGAGACTTCTCTTACTTACAAAATAACCATAAAAAGTAGAACACGTGGTCCAATAGTCTGTATACATTATTTTATCAAGTGTGTTATTAAAACACAAAAATGGCAAACCAATACAGACTGAGATTTACAACAACATATTATTGAGCAGTGGTTTTTGTTTTGTTTTTTCCTAGCCTCAGGTCTATACTGTTGCATAATTTTTCCTAATTTGTTTGACTGATAAGAATCCCTCAATGTACTAAGTAAAGCCTAGATTCTGGAAACTGGCTCATTTTGTTTGTCAAAAGATTACAAAAAAGGAGGAAAATATATGCTTGGAAACCTCATTTTTTAGTGACAATCACAGCCACATTTTTGTTTCAGAATCACTAGTTAAAAGATTGTTTTTTTTTTCTTTATAACAATCTAATTTTTACTTGTATTATTTTATTGTTGTGGGCCATGCCACATAGCATGTGGAATCTTAGTTCCCCAACCAGGGATCAAACCAGTCCCTGTATTGAAAGTGCAGAGTCTTAACCACTGCCAGGGAAGTCAAATGCTTCCCCTTCAAATACTGTCATTCATGTTTTCCTCATTGATTAGAAGCTGGAAAATACTTGAAACATCAGTCCAACTCACTCCATTTATACATAGAAAAAGTGAAACCATACAGGGATTAATGTCTAGTTTTAAAATAGTTTTCAAAACAGTTATTCATGGTGACCCAGACCTTAGATCTCACCCCCCCCCTTTTTTTTGGTGTATTTTGTATTTTTAAGCTCTATTCATATTTATTGCTATGATAACCTTAGACAGCATATTAAAAATCAGAGACATTACTTTGCCTATAAAGGTCCATATAGTCAAAGGCATGGTTTTTCAAGTGGTCATGTATGGATGTGAGAGTTAGCCTATAAGGAAGGCCAAGAGCTGAAGAATTGATGCTTTTGAACACTGATGTCGGGGAATCCTCTTGCGAGTTTCTTGGACTGCAAGGAGATCAAACAAGTCAATCCGAAAGGAAATCAATCCTGAATATCTACTGGAAGGACTGATGCTGAAGCTGAAGCTTCAATACTTTGGCCACCTGTTGCAAAGAGCTGCCTCAGAAAAGAGCCAGATGCTGGGCAAGATTGAAGGCAGGAGGAGAAGGAGACAACAGACGATGAGATGGTTGGATGGCATCCCTGACTCAATGGACACGAGTTTGATCAAGCTCCAGGAGATGGTGAAGGACAGGGATGTCTGGCATGTTGCAGTCCTTGGGGTCGCAAAGAGTCACACACAACTGAGTAACTGAACAACATCAAATTCATATCGTTGCTTCACAGGTGGTTGTCATTTTTGTGCTTTGATGGAAAATGTACTGTAATTTAGAAAATAACTAAATTAACAAAGAATGTATACCTCACAACACCAAAGATATTGAAGCAGTGTACAGACATGTATAAGACTATAGATCACGTTAACCTCTGTGGATTACCCCTCTTCTACTAGCTTCTTGGTCTTGCCAAGGCAATTGTCAGTTCTGACATAATACCTCAGAGTCAGTCATACTTGAGAGTGATACACGCAGATCCCTGAAAAGTGGTTTTGCACACAATAAGGCCTTATTGTATGTGACTTTTCTCTCTCTATTTTCTCTTTCAAAGTAAAGTAAAATTGCATGGTATAAGTTACAAATCAAAGTTTATCATTTACATTTTGGACCCAATTCTTGAAATGCATTGCTTANCTATAATATCAGACATATATATATGATATCTATAACATTTTAGACCTCATGTAGCTACCTTGGAAGTCTAATTTCACTGTGATCAGAGATATTCTGTAAACAAGGAAAAGCATTGTATATGGTTATAGAACTTTGCTTATTCCATTTTTGAATAGTTCAGTTTTATATTCAAGAATGTAAAAGGACACATTTCCTTCTCCAGCATCCCACTTTCACAAACTTGGCCTCCTGTTCTTTGGCATTGCCATTTAGGTGGATTTTTTGCTTTAGCCTTTTTATTATTTTAGAAACTTAACCCTTAAGAGACAATTATTCCATGTATGAGATTACTCCTCCATATTTTTTCACATGATGGATTAAAAAGTATTTGCCTTCTGTGTCCTATATTATCTCTTTCCTTTGGGGTCAAGTTTTGGTTTGTGTATGTTGGCTTTTTTGTTGTTGTTCTTCTTTGATTATTCATTCATCACACAAGAAAGGTCACATGACTGGCTAATCTTCCACTGAGGAAGTAGAAATCTTCCTCTCTTTGATCTCTATATTCTGACTTTTTCTCTGCTCACCACTTTCATATAAAAAAGAAAAATCAATCCCTTTTAGTTTCTAATTTCCAGAAAGTCAACCTTTCAACTTGTCAACCTTTCAACTTCTTTGCTGATACACAGTTCTTCTTTTGTGAGCATCTGTATATTTTATTGATTATTAGAAAGAATATGTCAGTTTCATTTTGTTTTCTATTTTGTCATATTCACCTCAATAAATGAAGCTTGTTTTTAATTCCCAGATCTTTAGTTTTTGCATTATCATCTCTGATGTACATTTAAATTGCAATGATAACAATGTCTTATTTACACTACATGTTCTGTCTTTTGAATTGTAGAACCCTGTATTTTCTTGAAAGAAAGTTGCTCAGTTATGCTTGACTCTTTACAGCCCCATGGATATAGCCCTCCCCACTCCTCTGTCCATGCAATTCTCCAGGCAAGAATAGTGGAGTGGGTTGCCACCCTCCTCTCCGGGGGATCTTCCTAACATAGGGATCGGACCTGCTTCTCCTCCATTATAGGAAGATTCTTTACTGTTCATGTCTTCATTCATCTGAAAGTATTTCTGTTTAATAAATAGAAAAAGTTATTGTTCTTTAATATTTATCGTCCTGACAATATATATCAGGATTAAAAGATGAATAAGGACCAACTCTTATCTAAGAAGAACTCACACAGATGTGATTCTTATGCAATATTTGTTAGACAGCTAATTTGAAATTTGCACTCTTTATTTGATATAGAGATCCTGTATTTCAGATTCTACTTAGTTCCCTCTTGACTCCAGTTCCCTTCGGCAAAAATAGCCACTCTTGTCTTTCTATATAGCTCACTTAACTCAGAGTTGAAAGTGAATTTTTGCCTGTCTGTATTAGATAGCCTTCATGTTCTTGGAATCTTCATCTATAATGTAATATCTCCACCAGGATGACAAATAGGATGAAGAGATACTTCCAACTCCCTGAGGTTAAAAAAAGTTCACAGATTAATTGTCTTTTTTAAAGCCCTATCACTGCCTTTAATTGGAATTAATTTTATATATACTTACTTATATAATTAAATTAAATTATATTGAATTGCAATTGCTTAGTAGGTTAGAGTATTCCCCGCTTACCTGATGAAGGGGAAATGAGATTTTTGAATAATAGAGATTGTGCATATATGTGTGTAAGGAGAACACGTTTTCTAAACTGAGTAGTCATTGTTTAACTGTAACTCTCATGCAACTTAACCCAGTTATAAATTTTTCATGATATTTGAATGTTGAATGTCTCCAAATATGACAGTTTTTACCAAAATCACTTTGAAGTTTAAAAAGTTGCAAAAATATTGACAAATGTCAGTGTTCAAAATCTTTGTTTTTTAAGTAAAAATGCCTAAAAATAGAAAGTAAACAAAATTTCATCAGTTTGGTATTTTCTTATTTTAAATGCAAAAGAATGATTTCAGATGTGATAAACAAAAAAAATATGTTACCATCTTTTGTGTTCCTTGCTTCAGTANGTAGGAGTCATAGTCTTAACCTTCTGTGTACTAGGTAGAAGGCTATTAGTTACGCACAAAACACCATTCTGTTCTAGAAAGCATACAATTTTCTTCACTGTTAAGACAAAAAAAAAGCAATTTCCTGTCCCTTAGAAAACCCAGAATGTTCTAAAAATTACAGAAATCAACAGCTTCTTAAGACATTCTAACAAAAAGTAAAACATCCTTATAAGGAAGATAAGTCAAAACTTGACCTTTGTAACATATCACTTCCTTTTGTCAGTCTTTTTATTTGAAAATGGTTCTCAAAGGAATTGACTTTATTTTATGTGCCTCTCAGATTGGTGGCACAGTGGTAAAGAATCTGCCAGCCAATGCAGGAGATGCAAGAGATGTGGGTTCGACACCTGAGTTGGGAAGACGCCCTGAAGGAGAAAGTGGCAATCACTCCAATAATCTTGCCTGAAAAATCCCATGGATAGAGGAGCCTAGCTGGCTACCGTCCATGGGGTTGCAAAGAGTCGAACACGACTGAGTAACTGAGCACACACACACACACACACACACACACACACACACACACACACACAGATGGATAATTTTAAATTGCAATATCAGTTTTTCTGTTACTATTTTTGTTTTCAACATTTCAATAGTCACATTGTAAGGGGATCAGAGACATGTTCCATTTAAGTCTACATAAATAAAGAAGACTGGGATAAAGATAATTTCATCAGTTTAAGGATATATTCCTCTCCATAAATTATCACAAAAGTACAGTTTTTCACTGGCAATGACCCTGGAGAATAGTAAATATTCTATACATGAGAACTGGATAGTACTTCTGAGATCAGCTTTCTGAGTTAAACCTCAAAGGATCTATTTAATGTAAGACTAAATGGCATTGCTTTAGGAAACAAACAGAAACAAAACAAATATTTGATTGGGGTTTAAAAGAGCTTTATAGATTGCATCATGTATGATACAGTATATGGAAATATGAAAACTACTTTGATTCATAACCTAGAGATGCTACATAAGTCCAAATTACTTTAGAAACACCATTGCCACAAGAGTAATTAGTTATCAGTGGCAAGCCTCTCTTATCTTAAATGTTTCTTTTGTAGCAGTAAGCACAGATGTCTCAACTCAACAGTCCCTACTGTTAAAGTGTGCAGCAGCACTGAGAGGAAAATGTGGAAACTTATCCATGTTGAACATTACAAACAGTTAAGCGCAGGTAAAACCTAGCATCACCAAAAGGCTCTCCTTTGTGGGTATTTGACTGTTTCTTCTTCTTTTTTTTTTTTGGAATCAAATGGAAGGAAGGATTCATAGAACTATCGCAAAATAGTTTATATAATTTTGAATTGAAAATGTGTGTCATTTGGTGGTTTTCTGATATATATATATATATATATATATACATGAAATCAAATACAATGAAGTCAAGAATTTTTATCCTGCTGTTGTATTCTCTTTTCTTATTCCATTGCCATTTTATTGGGATTTTTATACAACCAGTCAGTGGTGCCTATGACCTTTAAGTTATTTTATGGGATAAAGCTACTTATCTGCCAGTTTCACTATCAGGGCTAGAAGAATAACCTATTTATTTTTATTTGAACAACCAATCTACAGGCGGTTTCCAAGTACTCAGGACTTTAAGACTTTCAAGAGTGTGAAAGAGGGGAAGAAAGAGGGTGCTAAAAGCAATCACTTAAGCAGTCAGGAAACAAACAGGCAAGCAAGGAATGGCCTCTCTTTCAGTTGTTGTTTAGTGGCTAAGTTGTGTCCAGCTCTGTGACCCCATGGACTCTAACATACCAGGCTTTCCTGTCCTTCACCGTCTCTTGGAGATTGCTCAAATTCATGTCCACTGAGTTGATGATGCTATCCAACGATTTCATCCTCTGTTGCCCCCTTCTCTTTTTGCGCTCAATCTTTCCCAGCATCAGGGTCTTTTCCAATGAATCGAGGCTGTTGAACTCAGGTGGCCAAAGTATTGGAACTTCAGCTTCAGCATCAGTCTTTCCAATGAATATTCAGAGTTCATATCCTTTAGAATTGACTAGTTTGATCTCACTATCCAAGAAACTCTCAAGAGTCTTCTCCAACACCACAACTTGAAAGCATCAATTCTTCATCACTCAGCCTTCTTTATGGTACAACTCTCATATATGTATATAACTACCAGAAAAACCATAGCTTTGACTATATGGATCTTTGTTTGCAAAGTGATGTCCCTATTTTTTAATATGTTGTCTAGGTTTGTCCTTTTTCGATTAGTAAATGTCATTCCCTTAAAGAATGTTTCTATCACTTTGTACGTCCATTGATTTCCCATTATATGGAAAAAAATTTATCTAAGTTACACCTCAGAGAAAGCAATGGCACCCTACTCCAGTACTCTTGCCTGGAAAATCCCACGGATGGAGGAGCCTGGTGGGCTACAGTCCATGGGGTCGGTAAGAGTCAGGACACGACTAAGTGACTTCAGTTTCACTTTTCACTTTCATGCATTGGAGAAGGAAATGGCAACTCACTCCAGAGTTCCTGCCTGGAGAATCCCAGGGATGGGGGAGCCTGGTGGGCTGCTGTCTATGGGGTCACAGAGAGTCGGACATGACTGAAGCAACTTAGCAGCAGCAGCAGCAGCAAGTTACACATTTCCCTCTCTCCTTTCATTATTAAAAAAAAAAAGTTTCCAGTTGCCAGTTTTGTTTTTTTTTTGAAGGGGACGGGGGTAGGGGAGGGATGGTGTGCATGCCACATGGCATGTGGGATCTTAGTTTCCAGATCAGGGATTGAAACTATGCCCCTTGCAATAGAATGTAGGGAGTCCTAACTACTGGACCAATCACTAGGGAATTCCCTGTCATTCTGTAAGTTAAGGAAATAAACATCCCTATGCTTTACCATCCCTTTCTTCTTTTCAAATCTCTGACATCTAAATTAATATTCTTACTTTATTGTTTCTCTACATAATTTAAAATATGAGATTTTCAATTTCTCTACAGAATCCTATATTACAAATTCCTTGACCACTAGATATTTTTTTGTCTTTATTTTTGTGTTTTTATTTCATATTGCAGATTTTCTCAAATCCCTGTTCATCCTATGCTGTTTCTTCATATTTAAGAATTAAGCCACACAGAGACTAAGTAAGTCCTAGTAAAAGACTTTTTTCCTGCAGATTTCTTTTTGTGGTTGGATCAGGAACTCTTGACATCCTTGGAATTCTTTCCAAATGCCCGATGAAAATAGCTTAACACACACTACATACTTTTCCTTTTTACAAGTATTTTTTTATTATATTCTGTGAGAACCCCAAATACCTACCAATCTTTCTGTTCCTTTGAAGTTAATGCTAGGCTCTTGGATATCAGGTGAGAAGCAAGACAGACTCAATTATCCACTTGCAAGTTATTCCTTTCTATGAGCACCATTTCCATTTTTCCTTGAAACTGGTAATCCTGATTCAAGAACTTTCTTGTTTGCTTATATTGAGGTATGATTTTAAAAGTAGAATTGTATATATTTCAATTTTACAAGGTGATTTTTTAAAGGTATAAAACATAAGAATTTAATATACATGTACAATGGAAATGATAACACATCAAGTCAATTAACACCTCCATCCCTTCACATCATATATTCACATTTTTTTGGTGTTTGGTGATGACATTTAAATATCTACTCTCTTGGAAAATCTCAGATATACAGTATAATATTACTAACTGTAATTACTGTGTTTGATATTTGATCTCTAGAAGTTAATCTTCTTATCACTGAAAGTTTATAACCTTTGACCAACAATTTCCCATTTACCCCCACCCCCACACCCAGCCTCTGGCAGCCATCATCCTAGTCTTTGATTCTATACATTTGACCTTTATAGCTTCCATATGCAGTTGTCTTTCTGTGTCTAGAAGCTTATCTGTTCTACCTAAGCTTCCTCTGCTTTAGCCCTTTGCATTTGTAATGATCTTGACCTTGGCTAATTGTTCCATCTCTTCCATAAACTTGGAATGTCTGCCCCCTCCTGCCTCTGTGGGATTCCTTGGCTCAGTGGTAAAAAATCTTCTTGCAATTGAGGAAATACAGGTTACATGGGTTCCATCCCTGGGAGGAGGAAGTAGCAATCCACTCCAGTATTCTTGCCTGGAGAATCCCATGGACAGAGGAGCCTCATGGGCTAGAGTCCATAAAGTTTCAAAGAGTCAGACACAGGAGACTGGGGGGCTATAGTCCAGAAGGTTAAAAGAGTCAGACATGACTGAGCATATTTTCTCCCTGGCTCCTCATTCTCCTTATCATTATATATGTGTGTGTGTGTGTGTGTGTGTATATATATAATTCAATGTTTTCCTTTATTGTAGTTTTAGTTAAGTCTAAGGAATGAGAGGAAATAAGCTCCACGTTACCACTGTAAACTTGAGGCATCATTTTTTTTAGGACCAAAGCAATTTAAATAAAAATATTTACTTTCCAAACTGATTAATAAAAAAGTTACACACTTAAAGTTACTATCAGCCCTGTTGTTTCCTAAAAGAAAAAAGAGAAAAATTACTTACTTCAGAACACATAGTCAATCTATGTAACATAAACTTTTACTATGGCAGTTTATTGATTTTATTTCTAATTCTCAAAAAGATTTATTACTGTCAATAATTGTGCACTTAACTACGGCTGTTCAGATTAACTTCAAAGAAAGTGATCTTGACTTGAGTTCTCTATATGTTTGACATTGCCTCACTACAATTGACTTTTATAGATTGTGTTCTATTCATGCTCTTGATTCTGTTTTCACATACCGTCTTTATATTACTTTATAAGATCACCTCCAAAGCACATTTTCTTGAGAGAGAAGCTTGAAAATATCTTTTTTTTTTTTTAGCTTGGCCATATATAAAAATTACATCCATTTTCCAGTTTTCTCACACAGGCAAGACCTCCTAGGAAATATAATCTTAGTCCCCCAGACAGAGTAGGAATTCTTGCGTTGCTCTCATGACCTACAATGGAAATTAAATTGCAGTTTCCATATTTGTTTCAATTTGCTTGTAAATTTTTGTAGTGAAGAAATATGTATTTATATCATTGATTTCTGTTTTTAAACTTAGTCCTTTTCTCTTAGGATATGTGAAAACATATATTTAAAGAGCTAATTATGTGCATATGTGTTGCATGTATATTGTCAAAGAAAAATTTCTCTAGAGGAGTTAAACAAGCTAGAAAAAAAGTTTATTCCCCCAAAAAAAAAAATTCATTCCGTTATTGCAATCAGGAAGAGATTAAAACAAAAGGCAGGAGAGTTTTAAACACTAGAGGGAGCCATTGGAAGAGTGCAAGGAGTTTATAAGGCAGCCTGCTTTTCAACCCTCTCAGCATTGCTCTGAGTAAATGTTAATGGGCTGTGTTTATTGCCTCATCAAAGGCAAGTTGTGTGGGTCAGGAAGACATCCCCCTGGAGTAGGAAATCACAACCCACTGAGGTATTCTTGCCTGGAAAATTCCATTCACAGAGGAGCCTGAAAGATGGCAGTCATGGGGTCACAAAGAGTCAAACACGAGTGAGCAACTGATCACGCCATGCACATGATGTCCTTGCCAGTTTCATCTATTGATTCCCTTGTTATGTCTTGTTTTACACCACGTGTGAAAACTTATTTTTGAACTTAGAGTGAAAAAACTTTTTCTTCTTCCTTTAAAAAGCTATTTACTGAGTAGATAATGAAAAGAATGTGACTGACTGTGTTTCTCTGTTGTACTTTGACCTGCAAAAAGTTTTGAAAAAATATAATCTGACCTCTAACAATTGTACATCCTGAATATGTGTGTCATCTCTTTTCTTTTTCTTTTTTTAACATTTTCTTGATCTTCAATTGTAATGTATGCCTTTCTTGGTATGTACTTTTGGTTTATATTTTAAAGTGGCTCCTTTATTAAACTTCTGAAAATTTTTCACATATAATATAGTATAAATATAAAGTTCATAAATTGAGTGCTTAAATAAATAGAAACTTAAGGAAATGCTTAAGTAAATCACTAAATCCTTAAGGAAGTAGAGGTGTGGGTTTAAATACACATCTACTAAGTGTCTATAAAAATAATCTGTTGAAGGTGACCATATTGCAAATCAAATTTTAAAGTTTTTGGGGAAAAACACCTTCTCTGGCTTAATTATTTTATGTTTTAAATCTATGGCTCTAAAAACAGACTTCAGTGAAGAAAACACTGTGTCTTTGGAGTTTCTATATTTTGCAATGTTTGTCCTCTGGAAGAACAAAAATGTTCGATATTCATCCCACACACCAGTCACTTTGAGGCTCTTTTTAAAGAATTGGCATTAATGCATCTGCCTGCAATTCAGGAGACCTGGGTTCAATCCCTGGGTTGGGTAGACCCGTGGAGAAGGAAATGGCAACCTACTCCAGTATTCTTGTCTGGAGAATCCCATGGGCGGAGGAGCCTGGTGGGCTACAGTCCACAGGGTCGCAAAGAATCGGACACGACTGAGCGACTTCACTTTCACTTGGCCACTTTCACTATGTGTTTGGTTTACTGTGACTGTTAGTGATAGTTGCTCAGTGCTGTTCAACTCTTTGACACCCCATTGACTGTAGCCCACTAGGCTCCTCTATCCATGGGATTCTCTAGGCAAGAACACTGGAGTGGGTTGCCATTTTGTTCTCCAGGGGATCTTCCTGACCCAAGGTCAAACCCAGGTTTCTTGTACTGCAGGCAGATTCTTCACCTTCTGAGTCTCCAGGGAAGCCCAATGTAAAGGAAGTTCAGTTCAGTTCAGTCGCTCATTCGTGTCCGACTTTGCGACCCCATGAATTGCAGCACGCCAGGCCTCCCTGTCAATCACCAACTCCCAGAGTTCACTGAAACTCACGTCCATCGAATTGGTGATGCCATCCAGCCATCTCATCCTCTGTCATCCCCTTCTCCTCCTGCCCCCAATCCCTCCCTGCATCAGAGTCTTTTCCAGTGAGTCAACTCTTTGCATGAGGTGGCCAAAGTACTGGAGTTTCAGCTTCAGCATCATTCCTTCCAATAAACACCCAGGGCTGATCTCCTTCAAAATGGACTGGTTGGATCTCCTTGCAGTCCAAGGGACTCTCAAGAGTCTTCTCCAACACCACACTTCAAAAGCATCAATTCTTCAGTGCTCAGCCTTCTTTACAGTCCAACTCTCACATCCATACATGACCACAGGAATAACCATAGATAGCCTTGACTAGATGGACCTTTGTTGGCAAAGTAATATCTTTGCTTTTCAATATGCTATCTAGGTTGGTCATAACTTTCCTTCCAAGGAATAAACGTCTTTTAATTTCATGGCTGCAGTCACCATCTGCAGTGATTTTGGAACCCCAAAAAATAAGTCTGACACTGTTTCCCCATCTAAAGAATCCCTCTAAATCTCTTAGGTTTTATCATCTTCAATTGTTTTCCAGTGAGAAAATTTATGGCCTTATTTGCTTTTCATATTTTACTATTTATAAAAGAATATGTGAAATATTTCTATTATATCCATTTAAAAGCACAAAATTAGCCCTACCCCTCCCTCTTGCCCTTTCCTTTGCCTTCTTCCTTTCCCTTCTCCTCTCACTCTATGAAAAGAGAAAAGAAAATACATTTAAGATTGAACTGAGTGTTTAGGAAGAAAATAGTACTCTGAGTTCAGCATACTTGCAGTGATGCATGCTAAGGCATTTTAGTCATGTTTGACTCTTTGCAACCCCGTGGACTGTAGCCACCAGGCTCCTCTGTCCATGAGATTCTCCTGGCAAGAATACAGGAGTAGGTTGCCATGACCTCCTCCTCCACGGGATCTTCCCATTGGCACTGGTAATTTTTCTTTTAATTTGTATTGGAGTCTTAGTTAGTTTTCAATATTGTGCTACTTTCTCCTGTACAAAAAAAGTGATTCAATTATATATAAACTTGAATCAACTCTTTTTTTTTTTTAAGATTATTTTTCCATGTAGGTCATTGCAGGGTATTGAGAAGAGTTTCTAGTACTGTACAGTATATACTATGCCATATATATTATTAAATAGGTCCTTATTGGTTATCAATATTTTATATATAGTATTATATATATATTTATATATGTATATATACACACACACATACAGTATTGTATATATGTTAATTCCAATCTCCCAATTTTCTCCTCCCTCCCNGTCCAACTGCATTGCTGTAAATGGCATTACTTCATTCATTTTATGGCTGAGTAATATTCCACTGTATATGTGAACCACATCATCTTTATCCATTCTTCTCTCAATGGACATTTCAGTTGCTTCCATGTCCTGGATACTATTAACCGTGCTGCAATGAACATGCCTGTATCATTTTGAATTATTTTTTTGTCAAGATATATGTCCAAGATCAGGATTGCAGGGTCATATGGTAGCTCTATTTTTAGTTTTATAAGGTAGCTCCATACTGTTCTCCATAGTGGCTGTACCAATTTACATCCGTACCAGTAGTATAGGAAGGTTTCTTTTTCTCCCAAACCCTCTCCAGCATTTATTGTTTGTAGATTTTTTTATGATGTCCATTCTGATTGATGTGAGGTGATTCCTCATTGCAGTTTTGATTTGCATTTCTCTAGTAACTAGTGATGTTGAGCATCTTTTCATGTGTCTGTTGGCCATCTGTATGTCTTTGGAGNATTCCTCATGGCAGTTTTGATTTGCATTTCTCTAGTAACTAGTGATGTTGAGCATCTTTTCATGTGTCTGTTGGCCATCTGTATGTCTTTGGAGAAACATCTATGTAGACCTTGCACCCATTTCTTGATTAGGTTGTTTGTTTCATACTGAGTTGCATGAGCAGTTTGTATATTTTGGAGTTTAATCCTTTGATGGCTGATTTGTTTGCAAATACTTTTTTTCTCATTCTGTGGGGTTTTTTTGTCTGTGTGTGATTTTCTTTGATGTGTTAAAGCTTTCAAGCTTAATTAGATTCCGTTTCTTTATACTTGTTTTTATTTTCATTACTCTAGGAAGTGGATCCGGAGAAGGCAATGGCACCCCACTCTAGTACTCTTGCCTGGAAAATCCCATGGACAGAGGAACCTGGTGGGCTACAGTCCATGGGGTCACTAAGAGTCAGACACGACTGAGGGACTTCACTTTCACTTTTCACTTTTATGCATTGGAGAAGGAAATGGCAACCCACTCCAGTGTTCTTGCCTGGAGAATCCGAGGGACGGGGGAGCCTGGTGGGCTGCTGTCTATGGGGTCGCACAGAGTCAGACACGAATGAAGCTACGCAGCAGCAGCAGCAGCAGCAAGAGGTGGATCACAAAAGATCTCTCTGTGAATTACGCTAGGGATTTTTTATTTGATCTGCTTAATCTAACAATATTTAGTGCCAGGTTAGGTAATATACCACCCACATGAGATATTTTTAAAGGTAAATATGAATAAAAATACTCTTGGGTGAGCAATATTTTGTTTTAATTTTAATTATAGTGCCCTATCAATAAGATTAAGTGTTCTTGAGAGAGTAATAGTTAGATCATGACAATTAACTTATTTCAAGTAGACTATAAAAGCTCTTGTTTGATTTCTATTTTTTATTTATTCTCTATGGTAAACGACTCATATCAGAGCACAAACAGATAAAATGAAAAAAGTAATAATGTTCACATGAAATTAAATGAAGGTAGTAGCAATAGTACCTTATTCTATTAGCAGACATTATTACATAGTTAAATAACTTCTTACAGGAAACATGCTTTTCTGAGACAAGTATATGCTGGGTGAATTCTGTGTTGTATTTACTGAGATGTTCACTATGTAGTAGTTATATTTATATATTAATTAATTAATTAATCTGTCTATCTAGTGGTCATTTTAGACATTAAAATAAACTTTATTCTTAGTCATCTCTGTGCTAACAATTAATTCATCAAACAAATATTCCCAAGATACTCTTTCTTTTTTGGGGGGTGGGAATAAGTCAATTCAGTTCAGTTCAGTCACTCAGTCATGTCTAACTCTTTGCAACCCCATGGACTGTAGCATGCCATGCCTCCCTGTCCATCATCAACTCCTGGAGTTTACTCAAACTCATGCCCATTGAGTTGGTGATGCCATCCAACCATCTCATCCTCTGTCATCCCCTTCTCCTCCTGCCTTCAATCTTTCTCAGCATCAGGATCTTTTCCAATGAGTCAGCTCTTTACATCAGGTGGCCAAAGTATTGGAGTTTCAGCTTCAACATTAGTCCTTCCAATGAACATTCAGGACTGATTTCCTTTAGGATGGACAGGTTAGATCTCCTTGTGATATGTAAATTGACTTATTTCTTGGAAGAGTTTTTGGTTCATAGTAAAATTGAGAGAAAGGTACAGAGAGTCTCCTATATGCCTTATATCAGAAGTACATAGCCTTCCCCATTACCTGCATCCCCCACCAGATTCTGGTACATTTATTAAAACTGATGAATCTTCACTGACAGATCATAATTACATGAAGTCCGTAGTTTATACTATACTGTACTTTTGGTGTTATAATTTCTGTGGTTTTGACAAATATACATTATATCATATTTCTGCCATTGTAGTAGCATAGAGAGCAGTTTCACCACCCTAAGAATCTTCTGTTCTTGGCCTATTCATCCTTTTTTCACCTCAAACATCTGGCTGATCTTTTTATTATGTCTATGCTGCTGCTGCTGCTACTAAGTCGCTACAGTCGTGTCCGACTCTGTGCGACCTCATAGACGGTGGCCCACCGGGCTTCCTTGTCCCTGAGATTGTCCAGGCAAGAACACTGGAGTGGATTGCCATCTCCTTCTCCAATGCATGAAAGTGAAAAGTGAAAGTGAAGTTGCTCAGTCATGTCCGACTCTTCACGACCCCATGGACTGCAGCCTACCAGGCTCCTCCATACATGGGATTTTCCAGGCAAGAGTACTGGAGTGGGGTGCGATTGCCTCCTCAATTTTGCCTTATCCAGAATGTCATATAGTTGGAATCCTACATTATATAGGTTTTTATTACTGGTTTCTTTCACTTAATATGCAAGGAAATATATAGTGTATAATATACATGTAAGTTTCCTCCATGTCTTTCTGAGGCTTAATAGCTCACTCTTTTTAGTGTTTAATAATATTCTATTGACTGGATGTAGCATAGGCTATTTGTCCATTTACCTACTGAGGGACAGCTCAGTTGCTTCCAAGTTATGGCAATTATGAATAAAGTAGCTATAATCTATATATGGCAGAAAGTGAAGAGGAGCTAAAAAGCCTCTTGATGAAAGTGAAAGAGGAAAGTGAAAAAGTTGGCTTAAAGCTCAACATTCAGAAAATGATGATCATGGCATTTGGCCCCATCACTTCGTGGGAAATAGATGGGGAAACAGTAGAAACAGTGACAAACTTTATTTTTGGGGGATCCAAAATCACTGCAGATGGTGACTGCAACCATGCTATTAAAAGACACTTACTCCTTGGAAGAAAGGTTATGACCAACCTAGACAGCATATTGAAAAGCAGAGACATTACTTGGCCAACAAAAGTACGTCTAGTCAAGGCTATGGTTTTTCTTGTGGTCATGTATGGATGTGAGAGTTGGACTCTGAAGAAAGCTGAGCACTGAAGAATTGATGCTTTTGAACTGTGGTGTTGGAGAAGACTCTTGAGAGTCCCTTGGACTGCAAGGAGATCCAGCCAGTCCATTCTGAAGGAGATCAACCCTGGGTGCTCTTTGGAAGGAATGATGCTGAAGCTGAAGCTCCAGTACTTTGGCCACCTCATGCGAAGATTTGACTCATTGGGAGACTCTAATGCTGGGAGGGATTGGGGACAGGAGGAGAAGGGATGACAGAGGATGAGGTGGATGGACGTGAGTCTGAGTGAACTCCGGGAGATGGTGATGGACAGGGAGGCCTGGCGTGCTGCGATTCATGGGGTCACAAAGAGTCAGACATGACTGAACGACTGAACTGAACTGAACTGAACTGAATCATCTTATTAACACTTTCAGGTGTGCAAAAGTCAACTCCCTCAAGTACAAGAGCATGATTGCTATATAGTGTGACAGGAGTATGTACAGTTTTGTAAGAAACCACCAAACAATTTTGCAAAGTGGCTGTGCCCTTTTGCATTTTCACCAGCAATGAATGGGAGTTCCTATTTTTCCACATCTTTCTCACCACTTGATACTGTTAATGTTGCAGATTTTGACCAATAAAATAGGTGTGTAGTGGTATCTCTTTGTTTTATTAACAATTTGCATTTCCCTTGTGACATATGATACAGAGCATATTTTTGTACACTAATTTGTCATTTCTGTATCTTTGGTGAGGGGTCATTGGCCCATTTTCTAATTGCCTGATGTTCGGTGTTCTCCTTACTCTTGGGCTGGGCTGGTGTGTCTGTCTTAGTCTGCTCAGGCTGTCATAATGAAATACCAGTGTCTGGATGGCTTAAACAACAGACATTTATTGTCTCACATTCTGAAGACTGAAAGTCCAAGATCATGGCATCTAGCAATGTTGTTCTCTGCTGAGACTTCTCTTACAGGCTTGTAGATTGCTCTCTTCTTATGTCCCCTCACAGCCTTTTCTCTCCATGGATACAGAGAGAGGGATTTCTGATATTTCTTAGTTTTCTTATAAGATCACTGTGAGTACTTAGTAACTTCAGTAATGTCCAATTCTTTGTGAATCTATGGACTGTATAGCCTGCCAGATAAGGACATTAGTTGTATTGAATTAGGACCCCACACTTAAAAATGACCGCATTCAACCTAATTACCACCTCAAAGACCCTATATTCAAATATAGTCACATTGGGGATCAGACCTTAGACAGATTAAACTGATAGTGGGGGACATAATTCAATTCATAAGAGTTACTAATACAGGCAAGTTTTATACCTTCTGAATCTAATGATGCCTGATATGACCTACAGTAGTCTTGGAAAGCTGTAGACTTGGTTGAACCTAAGCTAGATCCTCTGGGAGTGTAATGTTTAGCAGATTTATGTTTATATCATGCGATAGTGATGAAAACTAAATCATACTTGTTCCACTGGTTGTCAGGACAATTAGCATCTCAACTAAATGAGATGTTTACTACGTATGGGAACTCTGCTAAAATAGTTTCTGGGTTTTTTAAGTTAATCTTGACAATAATCCAGGAAGATCATTCTATTGTTATCATAATATTCAGATGAGGAAGCCAAGCCTGTAAAATATTTCAATCCTTGCAAAAACCTACATGTTACAGTGTTGCACAACCATCATTTTATTAAAATAATGAGTTTATATAGTCCAGTGCAATAATCCCCTAAACAATTTAGAACATCTAATACGTCTAAACTTTAGCTACATGTGTCCTAGAGATAAACAGAGTTGCCATGCCTTTGCTTTTATTACTTGACATGATGATTTCCAACATTTGAGTCACTGGGTCAGTGTTACTGGTTTACTAATAATATTGAATATTACCACCACTAAGTGACTCCCATTTTATTGGTGCTTATATATCAAAATAATTCTCACATTAACTATTCAAATAGAGGAGATTATGGCTAGTATGTAAAATAACAAACTATGGCTTCAAAATATCAAACAACTGGGGCTTCTCTGGTAGTCCAGTGGTTAAGACTTCACCATCCAATGCACGGGGTCCAGATTGTAGAGCTGGTTGTAGGGCTAAGATCCCACATGCCTCTTGGCCAAAAAAACAAAATACAAAACAGAAGCAGTATTGTAACAAATTCAATAGAGACTTTAAAAATGGTCCACCTCAAAAAAAATCTTTAAAAAAAGATATCAAGCAGAGTTCCATATCATACAAAAAAAAAACACGTGTAAGACATGGATTATTCAAGTTCTCCCTTTCATTTATCAAATATATGTTGAATATATACAATGTATACAATTGAATATATACAATTCCCCTGGATGATTGGCACAGAAGAAAAGGTCTCCATGGCTAAAGTATAGTGAAGGTAAAGTGTGAAGAAGGATGGAAGTAGGGAGGAGGCAGAGCCCAAATGCAGACTTTCACATCTGATAGTGAAGAATTTGTTTGGTATTTTGATTGCAAAGGAAAGTCAATAAATAATTTAAATGGGGCAATGTTAAAATCAGATTTAAGCACTTAAATGATTATGCTGCATACTGATTGGAGAGTGATCTCTCTGGGGCAGAAATAATATAAAGAAACCATTAAGTGTGCAATATGTGGACACAAATAACGGACATCTGGACTGTAACAGTAAAGACCTTGGGTAGTAAATTCTCAAGATACTTTGGAATTAGAATCTGGAATCTGTTCTGTAGATTTCAACATGGAGTGCATGAAAGAGAGGAATTAATAGAGATACTTGGGGTTTATGCTGAGCACTTAGGGAAATTAAGTGACATTCAATGAGAAGTGGAAGCCTTAGAAAGGGACAAGTGTCTGTGGAAAAATAGGATTTGGATCAGATATGTAAATTTAAGCTCACTGTTGTTCAGTCACTAAGCTGAGTTCAACTCTTTGTGACTCCATGGACTGCAGCACCCCCAGGCTTCCCTGTCCTTTGCTGTCTCTGGGACTTTGCTCAAATTCATGTCCATTGAATCAGAGTTGCTATCTAGACCATTATATTTGCTAAATTGACTATTGTGAATGCCAGTCCCTAAATGAGATAAAAGCTCAAGATGCAAATGACTGTTTAAAACTCTGTCACTAGGTAGAATCACTGAGAGACAGAATGAGGAACAGATGACACGAAAAGAATGCAGCCCAAGAACATTTGACTCTATAAAGTTGATCTGAGAAGGCGAAACCAGCAGAGGAAAAATAAATCTCCACTGAGAAATGACCAGAGTCAGAAGAGACAGAGTCGTGGTTTCTAAGGGATAGGGGGATTTCAAGAAGTGGTGATTTTGTAACATGTTACTGAGAAAGTTGAAGAAAAGGGAAACTAAGAAGTGACTATTATGTTTGGTGAGATACAGCTGCAGATGAATTGTTTTGAAGGCAATTTCAGTAATGCAGTTGGGTTTAAGTGCAATTTGGACAAGAATAGGTAGAGACAAGCACGGGCAGCAAATACAGTGAAAGCTGCCCAGAGTTTTTCCATGTAAGAAATCTACATTTGATAGTACCCATTGGCAAATTTTTGGAAATGTTCCCTTCAAGTTAAACTGTGTTTACTATTTTGAAAACTATGGAGATTGTTAATCAATATCTTGTATTAGTTCAATGGCCTATTATCTCACAATGGTTTTCTGGTTGGAAATTAACCATAACACCATAAGAATAGTGTAAATCTATTAAATATTTCTATATATTAGAAAGTTTCATTTTTTTAGGACTGCATAGCCACCTCTGGACCAATTGCTGCTATGACACTATCTTAATATTGCCTTCTTCACTGACAGACAAGTTATATACAGAATAGATGACCATATAACACTGATTTGTTAATTAAATCTAAAGCAAATCAGCTGTCTCAAAGAATTAAAAAGCAAAAACAGCTGATAAAAAACATGATGTCTTGGTTATGGTGTGTATGAGATGGGGTTTGAGACTCAATACACAGCAAATAGTAAAATTAGGAAATCCAATGATTGAGAAGTAAATCTTTGAGTCCTTCATCCCTCCATCTCCAAAATAAACAAACAAGTGTGCATTTGTGTGTTTGTGTGTGTGTGTGTGTGTGTACGCGTGAGCACGCACGTGCACAAGTTATCTGCGTGTCAGTATGTGTCCAGGTTTGGATTTCTCAAAAGAAAATCTTGAGACATGGATTTGAGGCCAAATAATTTTGAAGAAAGGCAATTCCAAAAAGCACTATGAGAAGATGGGAAAGTGAGACCAGGAGTGGGGATGGTAAAAAGCAAAGAGTGCACAAATTACCACTATGAGAAATTCTGGTTCAGTCCCTCTGGCAATCCTCTAAGATAAGCAGTGGAATTTGCCTCAGCATTTTCTCACTGAGGAGTGAGGAATCTGGAATATTTGTTAACTATCTCCTGCCTCTGAGTGGTTGCCCTGTCCACTGCTGATTAGATATGATATAGAAGTATACCTTTTCCAAGAAGCTGCATGCAGCCTAGAGAAAAGGCTCAGGGATAGGGAGAGACACTGGCTAGAATCACCTAGCACATCTACCTCTCACATTACATGGTGGGTTTTAAGGATAAAAAAGACCAAAATTGACTTTTCTAAATTTTTAGAGACTTTAAATTAGGAAGCACTGAATATACTGCTTTCATAGGATATCGAGACACAGAAATCCACTGTGGAAGTTTATGCTCTACAAGCTAAAAAATGGCTTCCCAGGTGGTAGTAGTAAAGAACCCACCTGCCAATGCAAAAGATGCAAGAGTCTCAGGTTGGATTCCTGGATCAGGAAGATCCCCTCAAGGAGGAAATGCAACACAAAGAAGCCTGGTGGGATACAGTTCATGGGGCTACAGAGAGTCAGACATGACTGAGTGTCTAAGCACCAGCTAAACAAGATGTGGGAGCATGGCAGGAGCATCAGAGCAGCTATGTTCAGATGCTGTACCCCACACTCTCCACTTCCATTTATTGCTTTTAAGGTGGGAACAAAAGTGAGTTTATATATATATATATATATACACACACACATACATACATACATGGTATGTATGAATATGTGTATATATATATATATGTACATACATACATGAATAAACTTTCTCACCTATGTTATCATTTCCTTCCATGTCAGTGCATTTTTTGTTAATCATATTTTGTATGTGCTTGAAGTCTTCAAAGTTTTTAAAGGAATATAGTAAATGGCTTCCCTGGTAGCTCAGAGGGTAAAGCATTTGCCTGCAATGCTAGAAACCTGGGATCAATCCTGGGGTTGGGAAGATCCCCTGGAGAAGGAAATGGCAACCCACTCCAGTACTCCTGCCTGGAGAATTCCATGGATGGAGGAGCCTGGTAAGCTACAGTCCACAGAGCAGCAAAGAGTCGGACATGATTGAACAACTTCACTTCATAGTAAATGGCAGGTTAAGAGGAAAATAATAAATGGGCTCATCAAGTTGGGTTTTTTTTTAAATTATAGATTCAGGAAGTGCCATGGCATTTATTAAACATGCTTAAAGAAAGTTCAAATTTAAGATCAAGTTAGTTATGCAAATTAATTGACAGAATAATCAAAATTATTTCAATCCTGTGAAAACAACCCATTATTATTACCCAAGGTTAATAACTGGAGTGGAGCCTAGTGGGCACAGTCCATGGGGCCACAGAGTCAGGCATGACTGAGTGACTGAACACAGACTGAGTGACTTAACACAACAAAATTAATAGAGCTGTGAGGGGAAGGTTTTCAGGAGAAGAAATGGTGCTCAAGAGACTTATTTCCAATCACTACACTATTTAATATTGCAATTCTCTGCTCAAAGTGTCTACTTTATTGAATCTTTGTTTCTAAAAATCCCCTCAAAGTATTCAGACCAGTTACCTATTCCAACACTGAGTAAACTACAATTGATGTTAATTAACTTGGAAGGAAAGTTATGACCAACCTAGATAGTATATTGAAAAGCAGAGATATTACTTTGCCAACAAAGGTCCGTCTAGTCAAGGCTATATAGTTTTTCCAGTGGTCATGTATGGATGTGAGAGTTGCACTGTGAGGAAAGCTGAGCGCCGAAGAATTGATGCTTTTGAACTGTGGTGTTGGAGAAGACTCTTGAGAGTCCCTTGGACTGCAAGGAGATCCAACCAGTCCATTCTGAAGGAGACCAGCCCTGGGATTTCTTTGGAGGGAATGATGCTGAAGCTGAAACTCCAGTACTTTGGCCACCTCATACGAAGAGTTGACTCAATGGAAAAGACACTGATGCTGGGAGGGATTGGGAGCAGGAGGAGAAGGGGACGACAGAGGATGAAAAGGCTGGATGGCATCACCGACTTGATGGACGTGAGTCTGAGTGAACTCTGGGAGCTGGTGATGGATAGGGAGGCCTGGCGTGCTGTGATTCATGGGGTCGCAGAGTTGGACACGACTGAGTGACTGAACTGAACTGAACTGAGCTGAACCCACCATGAACGGAGAAGGCACTGGCGACCCACTCCAGTACTCTTGCCTGGAAAATTCCATGGGTGGAAGAGCCTGGTAGGTGCGGTCCATGGGATAGCTGAGGGTCAGACACAACTGAGCAACTTCAATTTCACTTTTCATTTTCATGCATTGGAGAAGGAAATGGCACCCACTCCAGTGTTCTTGCCTGGAGAATCCCAGGGACAGGGGAGACTGGTGGGCTGCTGTCTGTGGGGTCATGCAGTCAGACATGACTGAAGTAACTTAGCAGCAGCAGCAGCAACTCACCATAAAAACATATTGAACGTGACTTCCTTCGTGGGCAGTGGATAAGAATACATATGCCAATACAGGGGACACGGATTCAATCCCTAGTCTGGGAACATTCCACATTCCAGGAGCAACTAAGCCCGTGTGCCACAATGCTGAGCCTGTCACCTAGAGCCAGCAAGTCACAACTACTGAGCTTCTGTACTGCAACTACCAGAGTACATGCGCCTAGAGCCTGTGCTCTGTAATGAGAAACCACCTCTATAAGAAGCCTGTGCACCAAAACTAGTGAGTAGACCCCACTTGCTGCAACTAGAGAAAATCCATGTGCAGCAGGGAAAACCCAGCGCAGCCAAATAAATAAATAAAAATAAACTAAAAAGGGTATTGAGCAAAATATGCTATATTAATTGATACATTATTGTATTCATTCACTTGTTTTTATTCTTGGCCATGCCACACAGCTCAGTTCAGTAACCAGGGATTGAATCCAGGCCACAACAGTGAAAGCCCAGAATCCTAACCACAGGGAACTTCTGATACATTATTTATAAAAATATGTTTTTATCCTTTTATCTCAGATAGGCTACATTAACAGCCCTTGGAATATGTTGCCACACATTTTATTTTTATCTCAAATTAAGTATGAGACATAAATAGAAGAGGGAAGATCTTTTTAAGAAGTTTATCTAATTAGGAAAAGATGCTACAGTTTAGACAATATGAGCAGTATCTGGTCTTCCTCAAGGAGACAATATGCTCCCAGCTATTTAAGGCCTCTATTATCCCATGTTCTGAATCACCTGTAGCTTCTCATAATGGCTACACTCTGGCCTAAATTCTGAAGTGCACAGGAAGCTATGTGACAAATCTCTAGCTCTATAGAAGGAGATCCACTACATAACAAACTAGAGTCACAGATAAACAAAAAAAAAAAACTTTCACACTAACTATGCTGATTCAGTTTTGTTACATGACTGACTGTTTTAACTTTTTAATTACAGGAGTTCTAAGGTGAACTTTCTTTTGTCGTTTTGTTGCTAAGGGTTGTCCTACTCTTTTTCAACCCCAAGGACTATATCCCTCCAGGATCCTCTGTTAATGGGATTTTCCAGGCAAGAATCCTGGAATGAGTTGCCATTTCCTTCTTTAAGGGATCTTCTTGACCCAGGGATCAAACACATGTCTCCTGCTTTGGCAGGTAGATTATTTACCACTGAGCCCCCAGGAAAGCCCCAAGCTTTCTGTTTATGCTGTTGATGCATGTTCCCAAAGGGACATGCATCATTTAAAATGAGTCAGTATGATTTAAAATGCAAAAGTTGTCTCCTAATGCATGACCATCTGAAGCACTTGACAGTCTCATTTCTGAAAATGATTATATATTTATAGATAGAAGTATAGATAGGTTGGTGGATAGAATAGATATCTCTATGCTGCTAAGTCACTTCAGTCATGTCTGACTCTGTGCGACCCCATAGATGGCAGCCCACCAGGCTCCCCCATCCCTGGGATTCTCCAGGCAAGAACACTGGGGTGGGTTGCCATTTCCTTCTTCAATGCAGGAAAGTGAAAAGTGATAGTGAAGTCATTCAGTCGTGTCTGACTCTTAGCGACCCCATGGACTGCAGCCCACCAGGCTCCTCTGTCCATGGGATTTTCCAGGCAAGAGTAGTGGAGTTGGGTGCCATTGCCTTCTCTGAGATATCTCTATAGAATGCATAATAGATATCTATCTACTGTCTATAAATTTAATCTATTATGTCTATTTAATATCAGATGAAATACTGAATAAATTAACAATGTTTGTTTTGTGTTTGCTTGAGATCAAAGTAAGATAAATAGGCTTGCCTTTTATAATATTATGAAAAATATAAACATTAAGATTATAAGTGGAGCTCTAGAAAATAAATCTACTATGACAAACATGCAAAAGACTTACAATATATCATTAATTAGATGTGTACATTTGGACTGTACACCTCCTATCTTTCCTAGAATGGGACATTGAACTTTCTTCTTACTTGACTACATAGTAGTGATACATTTCACTAAATTAAGATATCAGACTATAACAGAACATTGCCTAATGTATGTGCTTGGTGATTAAGGTGGAGTTTAGCATAATGCTAGCTGAAATTTTTCAGAACAATCTTTTCTCTAGGTATGCAATTAAGGACTCATAATATTTTACATATGGGATATCACTTAACATCAAGGGCTTCGCTGGTGTCTCAGGAATAAAGAATCTGCCTGCAATGCAGGAGATACAGTTTGAATCCCCAGTTCAAGAAGATCCCCTGCAGAAGGAAATGGCAACCCAGTCCAGTATTCTTTCCTGGGATAACCCATGGATAAAGGACCCTGGAGAGCTACAGTCCATGGAGTTGCAAAAGGGTCAGCTATGACTTAGTGACTAAACCACGGCCATCACTTAAAGTTATCTCAGTTAAATTGACAACATATATGGAAGACAGTGTATATGATTACTTTATTTATACACAGAAATTTATGCTATAAAATAATCTGAAATGACAGTTCTCACAAATAGCTCATTTTTTACTCATTGCTGCTATTGTTTTCATAATTATACTTATAAACATGCATCTTTATTTCATTTACTATAGAATTAATAACTTGCATATATTGAACCAGATAGCACATTGCAGTTTTCTGATAGTAAATTTAGATGGTGTTTTACTGATTTATTTATCTCATATACATATCTAATGAAACAAATATTTCATATAATTTTGGCAATAAACATTTTCCTTAGTTGTCCTGATAAATTTACCCTGTACTTTAGCAATTTTATATAAGTTCAAAATATCAAATAATTGAGAAAAAT